>JBCEWC010001155.1:0-43854 GCA_038996855.1 Solanum aculeatissimum
AATTATTAAATTGTGAATTTAAATGACACTCTGGATTCCTAATTTATTTCCTCTTTCATTTTCATGTGACACAATCCAAGTCCGTTGGGACTTTCCCCCTGCATTTCTCGAGTCGACATCGTTTTCGAGATAGAAAGGAGCTGCCGGACAGTTTATGAGGAGCTGATATACCACAGATATACACTGAGTGTATATAACAGAAAAATGGGCCAAAAGCCCAAGAAAATATGTATTGAATTGAGCAGGTTTAGACAAACTTGTCTTGGTGAGTTAGGCAAGTACCATCACACCTCATTTTTGGGTTGTGACAGTTTGTTGTTGATTGTTATCAGTTATGTTATACGATTATTTTTTTAACAGTATGTTCATTATAGAATGATAAGACAAACCTATGAATTTTTTAACATAATTTTTAGAATTTACGGATATAAATCACATTTTTTAAAATAGTCAAATATTTTTAAAAAAACTTGGGGCCAGACGTAAGCTGGAATTTCACCAAATTTTACCAAAAATAACTTGCTAAAAATATTTGAAAACTTGAGGTCAAACATTAACTAATTTTTTAGGGGAAAACTACACAAATACCCCTAAAAGGGGATGATTTTGATAAAATGTCCCCAATAAGGGTGACTTTGCAAAAATACCCTCAATTCCTTAAAGAATATATTTTTGGACAAAATTGCCCCTCAGCTATAAGGACCCATTATTTTACCTTTGCAGACCTGCCTTATGGGCAAGGATTCCGTTATTTCACCTTCGCAGACTTGCCGTATGGGCAAAAATTACACTTTTTTTTAATATTATTTTTTGTTAGTATTTTGTTTCTTTTCTTTATTTCTTTTATTTTTTCTTCAATATTTTCCTTTCTTTTTTTTTTTCTTATGTTTATTTATTTATTTATTTATTTTTAATTGTGGAACTATAAATAATATTTATTTTATATATTTTATATTTATTTTAAATAAAATGATTTCTAAATTCAAGACAAGATTCAAGATAATTTTTTTTCATATTTATTATTTTCAATATATGAGATTTGAAATTTCATGAAATACTTTATAACTCTTAATTAGAGACAATATTTGACATAAAAACTTTTAAAGAATAAATTACGTCCCATGGGCAAGAGTTGCCACAATTTTTTGTATTTTGATTTTTGAGATGCTCTATAAATTTTGTCTTAGAGGTAAGATTTAGATAAAGAATTTTACGAATTCTGTCTTATAATCAAGACTTGACACTATTACATGGTCTATAACTCTTGCCTCTTGGCCCAAGGACTTCCAAACAACAAGTTAAGACCCAAGAACAATGTTTGACACTATCACATTATGTCTTGATTTATTAGATGCTCTATAACTTTTGTCCTAAGGGCAAAACTTAGTCCAAAAACTTAACAACTTAATCCCATGGGCGAAACTTGACAACTACATTGTGTTTTGATTTATTATATATATAACTTTTGCCTCTTAGTTCAAGGATTTCAAAACAACCAGTTAAGGCCCATGGGTAAGACTTGACAAATCACATTTTGTTTTGATTTGTGAGGTACTCCATAACTATTGCCCAAGAGGTTAAACTTGTTAGTCCAAGGACTTCTTAACAACAAGTCAAACCTTACGGGCAAAAATTGACATTACCACATTACATATTGATCTATGAGATGTTCCATAATTCTTGCCTTAAAGGCAAGATATAGACCAATAATTTCACAAGTTACGCCTATGGGCAAGACTTGATACTGCTGAATTGTATCTTCATTGCTCATACGTTCTATAATTTTTGCCTCTTAGCCCAAGGATTTCAAAACAACACGTTAAGCCCCATAGCGAAGACTTGATAATATCACATAGTATTTTAATTTATGAGATATTCTATAACTATTGCTCTAGAGGTAAGATTTGTTAGTCCTAATAAAAAGTTAAGCCCCACAGGCAGGACTTAACATTGCTATATTATGAGAAGCAAAATGTAATTTGATGATTTATTAGAATGAAAAAAATTTAAAAAATAGAAATAGACAAAAAGGAAAAAAGAAAAAAAAAGAGAAGAGAAAAAAATAATAAATAAAAAAAAGAAAGAGAAAAAAAAATACAAGTTAAGAAAAAAAATAAAAAAAATAAAAAACTGAAAAAAATAATTTAAAAAAAGAAAGAAAAAAATTACAAGTTAAAAAAAGAAAAAAAAATAAAAAGTAAAAAAATAATTAAAAAAATAAAAATAGAAGTATAAAAAAAAAGGAGAAAAAAAGACAAAGAACCAAAGGATCGAGAAAAATAATAAATAAAAGAAAAAAAAAGAAAGAGAAAAATAGAAAAATTAAGAGTCAATTGAGCATAAAGAGTTTTTTAAAAAAATTTAAGGTATAGAGGGACAAAAATATCTTTGACTCAATTTAAAAGAGAAAAAAAGTATTTTTGTAAGACTTCTCTTATGGAGAACAAAAAATCAAGTCTATTATCTGTAATTTTCTCATTTTTTTTAGTATTTGAAAATTTGAAAATTCTTGAAATATATTTATTAACTTTTATGACTAAACATTTCTTCCAATTTTTTTTTTTTTAAAAGTTTGAAGCTAGACGACAACTTAAAATCAAACACGAAAATCTACCAACTAGTTCTCTTTTCCATTCTCTTCACTCTAGAGTGTTGTTTATCATAAGCACTTTATTCCCAGAGTCCAAGGGCCTCTGTTTTTATTTCTTATTAAAAAATAATATATATTTATACACACACATTATTGTTATTATTTAACAAATAATACTTATTTGCTATTTTTATTAACAAATCTATATTTACTGAATTAATTAAAAAATAGATTTTAAACGAATTTTTTTATTAAAAAATAATGCGTGACTTAAAGGAATCACCTCACTCATTTTTATCCCTCTAGATTCGAATCAAATAAAAAAAATCCCAAAACACCTTTTACTCAATCATAAACTATGTTTAAGTTGAGTTATTGAGTTTGAATGAAACATTATTTTTTTTAGTTATCTGTTTGGAGAGATTAAAAAATGAGCGAGGTAAGTTTCTAAAAATACGTGATATTTTTGAAATCAAGAAAATGAATTTTAGGATTTTTTAAATTCACTTTGTAAACGAAAAAGACAAACATGCCCTATTTGTTAGACTGTGAAAGTATCATCACTTTTTAATGAGTACTCCCTCCGTCCAACTTTACTTGACCCCTATTGACTTGACACAAGAAGTAAGAAGTAGGAAATGATAGGGGTAATTTTACCAAATCACCCTTTGAATATAATTAATACAATGTATTGAAAAATGTAATAGAAAAATAACTATAATTAATAACAAGGGTAAATTAGGAACTAAGTGTAAAATTATCTCTTGATTTCATAAACTGGACAAGTATTATTGGACATCCTAAAATAATATATGGGCCAAGTAAAGATGAACGGAGGGAGTAGTATATTTGTCTAAATGAGGTATATTTGCATTTCCCCCTATATTTTATAGTGAAGTTTCATTAATGACAATAATTAACAAATATTTAAATACACTTGTTAATAATAAGAGTATAAATGATCTAAAAATATACCTCTCTGTTCCTTTTTATACGACATTTTTTTTTTGGTCCATCCTAAAAAGAATGTTATCTTACTTTAATTAGAAATAATTTAATTCTAAATTTTTTCTTTTACCCTTAATAAATTGATTCTCATCCACACAAATATCTAAGAATGATTTTAGACCATAAATTTTAATTTTTTTTGTAACACCGTGTCAAGTCAAAGAGTGTCACATAAAATGTGATTTAGGAAGTAATAAATGGTAAAATGAAATAATTTTGAAAGAAACAAAATTAATTTATTTTTCCTCAATAATATACTTCCTCTGTCTCTTTTTAATTGAATTCGTGAGGTAATACACACATATTAAGAAAAATATTCAAAGACAAAATTTACACCATACTTTTCACTATTGCCCTTTGTGAAATCATAAATATGTAGTGTAATTTATCTTCTACAAAATATAAAACTTCAATAAACGAAAGGCCAAATATGAAAAAATTTTCAAACATTCTTCGAAAACTTTTAACAATTTAACTAAAAAAAGTCTAAAAAATTTAATTAATTTAAAATGGAGAGAATAATATGTATAATAGAATTTAATCACATAACACTAATCACATTTATAATTTAGATTGACTAGAATAGAGTATTGATTATTACAACCAAATAGAGTGATAAATTAATTGAGGCGTATTTACTCAAACTCAAAAATAAATAAATAAATTGTTTTATTGGGCCGAATAAAACAGTAGCTGTATATATATGTAGAGAGAATCTCAGTACACATTTAGCTCTTCACGCCCTTGGCATTGCTGTTGAGATTTTCCGGTTTCTCTTTGAGAAGAAACACAAAATGGAGGAGAAAAAGCAAGAAAACCCTTTAAAAAGAAACTTTGAAGATATCAGCAGTGAAGCTGAACGGATGGATGTTGAGAAGAAGAAGAAGACAGAGGAGTTTATTCCCAGAGAGTAAGCAAAACTATTGGGTTCTTAATTTTTTATTTTATGCTAAAACAAGTAGTTGAAATTTGATCAAATTGCATGTTGGTTTTTTTTTTTTTAAATTTTCAGGTACCAGTTGAAAGTGTTTGAAGTGGCTATGAGGAGGAACACCATTGCTGTGTTGGATACAGGGGCTGGGAAGACTAATATAGCAGTGATGATGATTAGAGAAATTGGGAAAACATTGAGGAATGCTGATGAGAAGAAGTTGATTGTGTTCTTGGCTCCCACAGTTCATCTTGTTCATCAGGCATGTATCTTTTTTTTTCTTTCAGAATTTTGGTTGGATAAGAGAATGTGGTTCAGAAACTCTTGGTTATGGAGGATTGGTATATGTACTGAGTGCCCTTTCTCCTCTTTTGTTATAAAAGCACAACGGTTCTCAGAAGGGAAAGAAAACAAGTCCCATTAAGCTAGACCAACTTACTGTTCTCCTGCTATATGACATACTTCCTTAATCTTGATGGTTTAACAAAACATAAATAAATCAATACCTCAAAATAAATCTAGTCAAAAGGGGTAAACTGGACTAATGGGCGAGCTAGAATTTTCACCAAGGGGGGAAGAAGTAAACACACGAAGCCCTACTGGGAGTTCAACATTTACTCTCTCTCTATATATATTAATAAAAAACAATTTTAATCATGTAAAATTAGTTTAATTTTCTGCTAAAGGGTTTTGATGAACCCCTGTCCCTACCTGGTTCCACCCCTTAACTGGACTAGGTAAAGTTTCATTGTTGGTTTTTCAAGCATATGTCTGATCAAGCAATAATCAGATCTTTTCCGTTTCATCTAGCAATGCTCAATCTTATAGGTGTTTTGTCAAGCATTCCTTTCACTTGCAATTTACTATTAATTTTCATTTTATTTTAGACAGTCTCTGTTGTTTTTGGATAATTAACTTCTATTTTTAATAGCTGTTATTTTGATTTCTGCCTAGAATCATCAAAAAGTGGGATACAAGTATTCCTAGTTCCTACAGACTTATACATTACTAGTCTAGAATTGAATCATCAAAAAGTGAGTAGTGGGATACATGTATTCCTACTTCCTACAGTCTTTTACAGAAATTTATTGGGGTGACACACCCAATCATGAAGCAATGGGATACATGTATTCCTAGTTCCTGCAGACTTATACAATAAAGTCTCTAAAAGATATGAAAGGACAGAAAAAGAAATAGTCATCAAATTTGTTTTCCGAGGAAAAGTATTTGATTCCGAACAATCCCAAGATGTTGCTATAGGTTACCCTAATTTGTCTGACCCATACCCAGTTTTGCAGCAAGCTTGGAACAAGCAATTTGTTTGCTTCCAATTCAAGAACTCAAAACTTTTAGAGCTTCCACTGTGCTATATCCATCGAACTCCTTAATGAGCATGCTTTCCCCCTAAATTATAATTGTTAGAGGGGTTTTGAGGACTTAATGATATTTGTTATAGAATGTATACAAACTTCATTCATAGTAATGTACTTAGCCTTATTTGGGTCATGTCTATAGAGTGACTAGTTTGTCTCACCACCACCGTAGGATGAGGTAGAAGAGTATTTTCAGCTAGGAGAACCTTCACCGGCTTTAGGGTGGGCAACTAGTGTGTCAAACGCGCCACCCCTATCTCTTGTCCATCTCTCACGCTCTGGCACGTGACTCAGCTGAACTGATCGTGTGTTTCATTTTTGGCGTTGCCTTGTCAGTTTCAGTGCATTCCAGGTTTTCTTTGGTGTTTGAAATATTAATTTGAGAGTTTTAATTTCCAAATTACTCTCTTCCTCGTAGCTTTTGCAAATTCAACTTGGTATTCATCTTTCGTGCTTCTGCGACTGCTTATAGTTGTTGGATCAATGGGTTGTTTGTGGTGGTCATCCCTGGTTTCTTTGTTCTTTATCAGTTTATTGATGCACATTCGTGACTCTAGGCTACACTGTCTGTTGGAAAATTTCAATTTTATTCTATTTCAAATTGTGATGTTGAAAGTTTGCTGAACATTGACTTGGCCCCTCTGTGATTGGGCTGCCTGTGGGTACCTCTTTTAGCCTTTCAGATTTTTCTCGTAGATACTACCTCAACATTTCTCTTCATTTAACTGTTTGAAATTAAAAATGGATGTAGTTACCTTTGTCAAAAAAAAAGTTAAAAATGGATGAAAGTGAAAGAGGAAGCAATCAAAGAACTCAAACAACTAATGTTGTTGCTAGTCTGTTTTATGATAATATGGCTTTGGTTTCTACGGAGAAATTTGCTCAACATAAAATATCACTGATGGGACCCGCTTCAGTGAATGCATTTTCTGAGTTAGATAAGATATGCCTTCTTACTTCTTCAAATAAATGGGTGATTGACTCAGGTGCCACAAATCATATGATAGGTAATTCTAATATTTTTTCTAGCTTTCAACCACATAATGCACTATCTCCGGTTACTGTAGTTGATGGTTCCACTTGCAATATTGTTGGATCTAGGACTGTTAAAGCGACCTCCTTCATTACCTTGTCATCAATGTTAAGTTTACCAAAGTTGACCTTTAATTTGATTTATGTTAGCAGAGTTACTAGAGATCTGAATTGTTATATCTCGTTCTTTCCGGATTATTATTTGTTTTGTGATCTTACGACAAATCAATTTATTGGTAAAAGATATGTATCTGATGATCTCTACATCCTTGATGAACGGGCACCTCGGTTTGTTTCCTGCTCTAGTGTGGTGTCTCCATTTGAAGCACATTGTCGATTGGGACATCCTTCTCTACCCTTGTTGAAGAAGCTTTGTCCTCAGTTTCGGAATATTCCTTCATTGGAATGTGAGTCATGTCGATTTGCAAAACGTCATCGTAGCCCAATGGGTCCAAGGATTAATAAGCGAGTTGATTCAACTTTTGAGTTAGTTCATTCTAATGTTTGGGGACCATGTCCTGTTATTTCAAAAAATGGGCACAAGTATTTTATCACTTTTGTGGATGATTTCTCTCGAATGACTTGGATATATTTTATGTAGAGTCGCTCAGAAGTGTTTATCCATTTTGGTGCCTTTTGTGCTGAAGTTAAAACTCAATTCAATGCTTCAGTACGTATTTTAAAGAGTGACAATGCTAAAGAATATATGTCAGAATTATTTCAGTCATACATGAGACAAAATGGTATTCTCCACCAGTCTGCTTGTGTTGATGCACCCTCTCAAAATGGAGTTGCTGAGAGAAAGAATAGGCACCTACTTGAGATTGCTCGGGCACTTTTATTTCAAATGAAAGTTCCTAAGTAGTTTTGGGCTAATGCAGTTTCTACGGCTTGTTTTATGATAAATCGCATGCCATCTATTGTGTTTGTTGGTAATGTGCCTTACAAAGTTCTCTTTCCAAACAAGTTGCTATTTCTAGTGGAACCTAAGGTGTTTGGAAACACATGTTATGTTCGAGATGTTAGACCATCTGTTTCTTAGTTGGATCCCAAGACATTAAAGTGTGTTTTTCTAGGCTATTCCCGCCTTCAGAGAGGATATCGATGTTATTCTATAGAACTTGACAAATATCTTATGTCAACTGATGTGGTATTTTCAGAGACTATATCATTTTTCTATGCACCTCCCATTTCTATAAGTCGGGGGGAGGAAGATGAGTGGTTGGTCTATCAGGTTGCTCGTTCGATGACAAAACAATCTGATGATATAGCTCTCTCATCTCCTAGTTTTTCTATTGAGCAAGAATCAACTATTGTGCCCTCAACAACTCCAATAAGACCATCAATTGTTCTTGTTTACTCAAGGAGACAAGAGATTGACGATACATGTCCATCACCAGTTACTTCATCATTAGATCTTGATCTCCCTATTGCTCTTCACAAAGGTACACAAACTTGTAAATCCACATATTCCATAGCTAATTTTGTTTCTTATGACCGTTTATCCTCGACGTCTAGATCCTTGATTGTTTCTCTAGATTCTGTTTCTATACCTAAAACAGTGAGGGAGACTTTGAATCATCCTGGATGGTTTGATGCGATGCCTGAGGAAATACATACCTTAGAGGAAAATCATACATGGAATTTGGTGGATTTACCCAATGGAAAGAAACCAATGGGATGTAAGTAGGTGTTCACTGGTAAAGTTAATCCAGATAGTTCTGTGGCAAGACTTGAGGCCAGGCTTGTCGCTAAAGGGTATGCTCATACATATGGAGTGGATAATTCAGACACCTTTTCTCCGGTTGCTAAACTCACTTCTGCTTGCTTATTCATTTCTCTAGTTGCTTCAAAGAATTGGTTTTTACATCAGTTGGATATCAAGAATGGTTTCCTTCACGGTGATCTTCAAGAGGAAGTATATATGGAGCAACCACCTGGTTTTCTTGCTCAGGGAGAGTATGGGAAAGTCTGTCTTTTGAAGAAGTCCTTGTATGACTTGAAACAAAGTCCTCGGGCTTGGTTTGGCAAGTTCAGTGAGGTAGTTCAAGAGTTTGGGTTGAAAATAAGCAAATGTGATCACTCAGTTTTCTATCGGCAATCAGCAACTGGCACTCCTTCTTGTTGTATATGTTGATGACATTGTCATTACAGGAAGTGATTATACCGGGATCTCTTCCCTTAAGTCTTTCCTGTATACTAGGTTTCAAATAAAAGACTTAGGTCAGTTAAGATACTTTTTGGGAGTAGAAGTAAATAGAAGCAAGAAGAAAATTTTTCTTTGTCAGAGAAAGTACATACACCGGAAAGTTGGCAGCAAAACCTTGTAGTACTCCAACGGTTCCCAACTTGTATCTTATGAAAGATGATGGTGATCCTTTTGATGATCTAGACAAATATAGAAGGCTAGTTGGGAAATTAAACTACCTTACTATGACTCGTCCGAATATTACTTTCGTGGTAAGTGTGGTTAGCCAGTTCATGTCTGCACCTACGATTAAACATTGGGAAGATTTGACACAAATTCTATGTTACTTGAAAGGTGCCCCTGGACTTGGCATATTGTATAGCAATCACGGTCATGCCCGTGTTGAGTGTTTTGCAGATGCAGACTATGCTGGATCCAAAATTGATAGGAGATCGATTACAGGCTATTGTGTCTTTGTTGGAGGGAACTTAGTTTCATGGAGGAGTAAGAAGCAAAGTGTTGTATCTCGATTCAGTGCATAAGCTGAACACAGAGCTATGTCACAGTCTACGTGTGAGATTATGAGGATACATCATCTTTTAACAGAAATTGGCCTAAAGCATCATACACCAACAAAACTTTGGTGTGATAATCAAGCTGCTCTTCATATTGTCTCAAATCCGGTATATCATGAAAGAACTAAACATATTGAGGTTGACTGTCATTTTATTTGCGAGAAAGTTCAGTAGAACTTGATTTCCACTTGCTATGTGAAGACGGGAGAGCAACTAGTTGATTTGCTCACAAAGGCATTGCATGGAACTCGAGTTGATTATCTTTGTAACAAGTTGGCATGATCAATATCTATGCTCCAACTTGAGGGGGAGTGTTATAGAATGTATATAGACTTCATTCCTAGTAATGTATATAGCCTTATTTAGGTAGCATATTTGTAGGAATTAGTAGATCTTTAGGAATCATCTTTTATTTCTTTCCTAAGTTTATTTCTTTCCAAGTTAGCACATAATCTATTGTATTTATACATTGCTTTTCTATTGGAATCAGACAACTTCTTCTTCCATTTGATTACAATATTCATCAACTTAAAGTTTGAGTTTGAGCTGTATCAGTTTGGTACTTTGGAATATTTTCAATTATTTATGATGCTAATTCTTGTTTATTTACAACACTATTGCAGCAATATGAGGTTATACAACATCATACACACCTTGCTGTTGAAGAATACTATGGGGCCAAAGGAGTTGATGAATGGAATGCAGAATCGTGGAAAAAAGAAACTGATGATAATGATGTAAGTGGTTCTCTTTTCTTGATTTTCTGTACTAAAGGTGTTTGTGTTGAGATAGTCGTACGATAATCAATATGCGCCAGTTCTGTATTCAAGATACTATCATTTGATAAATAGTCATATGTAAGAATCAAAGAGCTTCCCCTGATCATTGAAGTAAATCCGTTAAACAGGTCAACTTACACTATGCATAAAGCTTCGTATTCTTGATTCACATATTTATATGTAAAAGTTATTTATTGCCCTTATTGAGGCTATGGGCACTGCACTAACATGATGAATGGCGAAAAAAATTGTCGAATGATCAGCCCTTTTGATTTTATGATTGTAGTGCTTAAATTTCTTTGTCTACACAAGATCATATTTAAACTCGAACACTCTGTGCCTAGCTTGCTGCTTTCTGGTTGTAGGTTCTGATATCTATGATTAATATTTTAAACGTAGTGCCGCACTCAATGTTCTCTGCATGTTACTTATCATCTTAGTCTGATGGAAGGCCTATTTACGCCAAATTTGCTGATCATGTCGGAGCCCCATGAAATTCACCAATTTCTTTGCAGATCACCTGAAAAAAATGTTCATGTGATCTATCTTGCCTACCAGAAATTAGATATTTGTTTAGTAGTAAATTGTGGTTAGAAAAAATGTGCATGCATGATTGTAAGAGATTATGCAATCCTTCTGTTTCCTCTCATTATCTTTGTGTCTAGCATACATTCCTCCTCTTATTCTGTAGAGCTCCTAAGTGCGTTTGGCCAGAATAAAACAAGTTTCATGTGCTTGGAGGAGATACCTTTGGGGTGAGGGTGATCCTATTTCTAAGTCTACATCTAACTAGAAATTTGTAGACTCTATCAGATCCAACATAGGACTCGGTCATACTACTTTGACTTGAAACCTCTGCGATCTTTTTCTTAATGTTTACTTCTTCTTTAGCAAGGCTACCACATGCTTTTCAAAGTAATTTATGGGCTTTAAATATTAATTGGTATGCAATTACTATAGGTTTTGGTTATGACACCCCAAATTTTCTTGGATGCACTGAGAAAGGGATACATAAAATTCGATAGAGTGTGCCTTCTGATACTAGATGAGTGCCATCGTGCCAGTGGTAACCATCCCTATGCTAGGATTATGAAGGTAAGCCTCACTTTTTTCATGTGAATTTTCCCCTATGTCCCTTCTTAAACTTTTCTCATCTTCTCGTTATCCTGTTGGACATGCTCCCGTGCACTCTCTATAATCAACAAAGGAATTCTATCATCTATCGGGAAAAAGTTCGAAGGTTTTTGGGATGACTGCTTCGCCTGTGATTAGAAAAGGTAACTTTTGCCCCCCCCAAATAAAAAAAAAAAAAACCCAACCAACTCTTTTCTTTCCTGTGATCTAGACCTGTGGAATTCAATGTTTTCGTTAATTATCAATGTGTCACATGATGATTTGAGTGACAAATATTGTGTTTCTGGTAATTGGTGTTATCTGAAAAGATATAGAAGACATCTTCGTTCTTCATTTGCACACCATTTTCTAGTTTGATACAATTTTTCTTATGTGTATAAATGTAAATGTTGCAGAAGTGAATTTTGATGCTTGAAATCCCTTTTTTTTCTTGGTCCAAGTGCAGCAGAGTGGAAGAGTTTTGCTGTTCTTAAAATCACTCTTTACATGCCATAGCTCTTGCTACTTTCCCGTCTATTCCCTCTTCACTTTCCCATTAATTTTTGCATCTTTACTTTATCTTTTATTATATAAGAATTTGTTGCCCTTCCCCTGTTATCTTTTGATTATATTCTTGTTTTACAGATTCACTATATGTATTCTCTTATTTTGTCTTTTTTTCCATGAAAAATTAAAAGAAAATTGCCTACTGAAAAAAATACACATGTATGCACGTGTGCAAGGACAAAGAAGGATAAGTGGGCAAGGAGAGAAATGTACAAAGTGGCAAGGAGGTAAATTTGGTGGTTACCACGACAAAAATGACAACTTTCAAACACTTGTATGAGGAGCTAGGGACAAAGGCGGAGATAAGAAGCTTTACAAGCTAGCTAAGGGAGAGAGAGGAAAGCTTCTAAACCAAGTGAAGCGTATCAAAGACGAGTAACACTTGAATCTTGAACCAAGTGAAGTATATCAAAGATGAGAAACACTTGAATCTTGAACCAAGTGAAGTGCATCAAAGACGAGAAAGACAGAGTATTAGTGGAGGAGGCACTCATGAAATGGAGGTGACATACATGCTTTCATAAACTGTTGAATAAAGAGAGGGACAAAGACATTGTGCTGGGAGAGTTGGAGTAGTCTGTGAGATGATGAGATTTTGGGTATTGCGGGTCTATAAAGATTGGCGAGCTTAAGGATGCTATTCTTCGGATGAGCAGGGGATGAGTGACAGTGTTTGATGAGATTTCGATGGAGTTTTGGAAGAGCATAGGTAGTGCAGGCTTAGAGTGCTTGACTGGGGTTGTTTAATGTCATTTTTAGGATAGCCAAAATGCCCAAAGAATGGAGGTATAGTACAATGACTTCGTTGTGTAAGAATAAATGTGATATTTAAGATTGCAACTACATGGGTATAGGTTTTGGTACCAAAATTGTACACTGTTATTCTTTCATAGAGATACAAATTTATACTACAGAAAAATAAACTAACTAGCAGTCAGATCCCTTGATTCTGGGAGATTTAAGAATCAAAGATGGTTTTATTTGATGTAATATCCTCGACTATTTAATAGCATATTAGATATGATTTTATCAAATCAATTTAAATCCTACAAAATCATATTTGATCACACTTAAATATTTACAAATCAATACCCTCTCTCGAGTTGGCATGTAAATATCTGTCATGCCTAACTTGCATACAAGAATTTCAAACTTTGTTTTAAACAAATCATTTGTGAAAATATCCACAATTTGTTGATTCGTTGGGACGAAAGACATGCACACATTTCCGTCTTCAATCTTCTCTTTTATAAAGTGCCTATCCACTTCAACATACTTTATTCTATAATATTGAACAAGATTGTGAGCAATACTTATGGCGGCTTTATTGTCACAGTACAAACGGTTTTTTCAGTTCTTCCATCATCTTCTTGAGCCAAGTCATTTCACTGATACCACAAGCCATAGATTGGTATTCAGTTTCAACACTGCTACTGGCCACGATATTCTGCGTTTTACTCCTCCAAGTCATGATATTTCCCAGATAAAAGTATAATATCCTGATGTAGACATCCAAGTTTCAACACTGCTCGAGTTGGCATGTAAATATCTGTCAGTGAGGCTTGATGCTTAGGTCATTTTCAAGAGTGGATGTTTCGAGTATTTTTGGTATTTAGATCAAGGTAATGTGGACATCAATGTTGACTTAACAAATCGTAATGGTGCCGATGGGCGAAATGGAGGCTTGTAGTTTTGTTTGATAAGAAGGTACTACCAAGACTTCAAAGTAAATTTTACAGACTGGTGGTTAGACCAATTATGTTATATGAGACCGAGTGTTGACTGGTTAACAACTCACATGTTCGGAAGATGAAAGTTGCGGAGATAAGAATGTTGAGTTAAATGTGTGGGCATACTAGTAGAGATAAAATTAGGAATGAACATATCAAGGAGAAGGTAGGAGCGGTGTCCGTGGTGGATAAGATGAGGGAAGTGAGACTGTGATGGTCTGGAGGAACTACTTCGTTAGGATTGGGGAATTGTTGCGATTCTTCCTGAATAGCTTGGATTCTCCTGTCGAGAGTCACTTTGAAAGTATTACCTAAACTCTTCCAACTGGATATCATAGAGCTACTATCATTTCTTCATTATAAATTGAGATCTTCTTCGAACTTGATGCACAAATAGATAGAAATAGCAACAAATAGAAGCAAATAACATCTTTCTAGCTTGCATATTCATGGAACTCAATTTCATTTAGAAAGCCTGATCTCTATCTTTCACCCACTGAACAGGAAGTGGTTTAAGAATAAGGACTTTAGAATCGGATGTGCTCGCCCAACGAGAAAGACACTGACCCTACCAACCAAGTATCAAAAAGAAAGAAGAGAAAGAAAGGAGAAGAGAACTTAGTTTTTTGGTAACTCTCTAGGAGTCATCTTTAACCTTGAATGCTATCAATAGATTCTACAGCAATAGTCCCTTGGACTCGGAAAGTAATAATGAAAATAGCTAACCCAATAACAGATTCCGCAGCTGCCACCGTTGGAACCAATGAAGCAAATGATTGACCCATCATATCATCCGAAGAAACAAAAAATACCAAAAAGTTCGAATTCACAACTGATAACATTGATTCAATTGGCATTGACATGATAGGAATATTTCGTCTATTAAGGAGGATTCCCCAAATACTTGAAATAGAGATAATCATAGATTCAAATGTGAAATAATACGTCAGCTCTTCTACTTGATCTTGGACAAGTGAAGAGATGTGTAGATGTCCTATTGAGGAGGTGTGAGGTTGTCGATGGCGAGCATCAGGAAAGGTAGAGGCAAGACGAAGAAGTATTTAGACAAGATATGACACATGTTGAACTTATCGAGGATATGCCCCAGATGGGAGGGTCTAGAGGTTGTAGATTAGGATAAAAGGTTAGTTAGTAGTTGAACATTCTCTCGCTTTCCTGGATAGGATTGATGACCATTCTTGGACCTTTTCTCTTACCAGTGATATTAGCACTGTTCTCGTAGTTTCTTGTTCTTCAATTTCGATTATCACTTGTGTTTCAGTTATCGCATTATTTTGTTGTCATTACTGTTCTTTCCTCGGTGTAAATAGTGAACTGCTGCCATTTGACATTATTTCGTTGTGGTTACTGCTGCCATTTTTGTATTACCTTTTTCAAACTACTTGGAAATGCTTTATTTTAAGCTAAGGGTCTATCGGAAAGGTTTCTCTATCTCTACGAGGTAGAGGTAAGGTTTGTGTACACTCTACCTACCTCAGATCCCACTTGTGGGATTACATTTGGTATGTTGTTGTAGTTAGAAGAACAAGGATGTATACTTTGCTTGTTTAGAACTTGTAAATATGGCTTATGTGCTGAAGATTTATGTAGTGTTACCTTTCTTAAAAAAGAGAGATACAATGATTTTAAAAAGACTATCTGGAACCCATTGTCATCTAACTCGTTAAAGAGTTTCTTGTACTCATTTTAGAGTTTCTGTATTGACGTTTTTCTTTCTCAACATATTTTTTCTACTCACTTGTCTTTTCAGTTGGGCAATGCCAAACCTTTTGTTAGTCATCCTTACAATTTTTTGATATGGATATTGGCTAATACTTTTGATTTCAGTTGTCTTAGTTTATTCAAACGTGATATGTATGGCGTTAGATCTTTTTCGGATTTACTTAGTATACCCTCTCGATCAGGTGTTTCATCTTCAACAGATTGTGAGGAGCAAATTTCAGAACTTGAAAGTCTTCTTGATTCCCAGGTAATCTTCTAGCAAACCCCGTCACTTTATTGCAGGTGGTGACTAGTTTTCTTAACACTAGTTAGAGTAATGCTTCCTAATGCATCAGTATATGGTTTCTTCTTGTATAGATATATACACTCGTGAACAGGTTGGAGCTGGATGAATTTGTTCCCTCCGCAAAGGAGACTTGTAAATTCTATGATCCAGTAGCGTCTTCAAATACAGAATTAAAGGCAAAATTGGAATTTTCATGGTCAAAGGTAAATGCCCATATGCATATATCTTATCAAATAGGACAGTGTAGGATATTACTGTTAAATAACTGATATGGCCCTTACTTTTTAATCTATCTCCATTTAATTCTTGATGCTTATTTTTTCCTTTCATATGCCCAATTCTTTTAGATTTTGAAATCAAGGGCGATCTCTTCCCATTGTTCACTATGAACAAAAGATTATTTTGACGAAGAAATGAACGTTTTGAATTGTGAGAAATGACAGAAACAACAACAACAACAACATACCCAGTGGAATCCCACAAGTGGGGTCTGGGGAGGATAAAATGTACGCAAACCTTACCACTACCTCATAGAGATAGAGAGGCTGTTTCCGGAAAACCCTCGTCTCAAAAATCAAGCCCCATAAGCAGAAGATACTAGATATGGGAAGAAAAGAAAAAAAAAAGACTAATAATGAAAAGCAAATGATAGCATGTAAATACGACAAAAGTAACAAATATAAGACGGATAATGAAGGTCCTTTCTTTCCCTATATAAGACGGATAATGAAGGTCCTTTTTGGATGTTGATTATGTAGTACTTGTTGGCACAGTTTCCCATATGAATAACATGCTTCTTTGGAATGTGAAGTGTAGTTTGTTTTTGAGAACTCAAGCCCTCATGCTTAATTCACCACATTTCCATGAACAGTTTGATACTGCATTAGCTGACTGGAAATTGTCACTGCCAAGTCAGTACAAAGATACAGATGATATGCATAAGAAGCTCCGGAAGAGATTGTCCAATTGTTATGCAAAGATAGTGTGTTGCCTTGAAAATCTTGGCATCATTTGTGCTTATGAGGTATGATTAAAGTTTCATGATCTGTTATTTGTTTTCATTTCTTGGTAATTATATACAAATTAATTGAAGGGAAGGTCAGCAACTAGCTACACCTTTGGTGGGGTTACTTTCATCTTCTGTTTCTATTTAATGAAGCATATAAATTCATGTTAATCACAGATATATATAGGTATAATTATTCATACCTTTCTGTTAGAGTAAGAGATACTTAGGTCTCTCTTACATGAAATGATGAGAAACACTTTATTAGTAAGGGTTTGAATCCAACAAATATTAATTCATCTAAATGTCGCTTCGAATTGCAATTTTACAGCTAAAGAACAGGCTGTACTTTTGGTTAGCTGGTTCTATCTATTTTGAAGCTTGAGCTTTCAGACTGGATTGGTCTTTGTCCATCTGATCGTCTTCTCTGCCTGACCTAAGCGAGGATGTCCATTTCATAAAATATGATCTTGCTACCTTCTATTTTATGGAACACTGAGAAATAGAACATGCATCTATAATCAAGGCTACATAATTTGAATTCTCAATATCTCTGTAATTAAGTCTAACTATATACATAATGTCCTTAACACTCCCTCCTCAAGATGGTGTGTACAAGTCATATGTAATGCGTAATTGTTCTTTAGTTTACAAGTTTGTTTTTTGTTTCAAATTCTTTTACTTATTTATTTGTCAAAAAAGATTGTTATTTTTTTCTTTAATATTTTTTGCTAGAATTATTGAAACAACACCAATATTTGCCATGTTTAATTTGAAAATTCTCATTTTCTTGATATTATATATTTCAGATATGAGATTGTAATTGAAAGCACCACTAGTCATATGTATAATGTATGTTATGATTTTAATAGTTATATACTTTCATATAATTTTGCAAGACATGTTAAAAACTTAAATATTAACAGAATTTTAAGTTTGAAATAAAAGAAAGGCTAGCCCGCCCCGCCCCGCCCCGCCCCGTGGCCCTTCTTGGGTTGGGTTGACCATTTATCAGGCCCTTTCAAATGAAGATGGGCCCGCCATAAAGGCTTGGGCTGGCCTGACCCGACCTGTATTGACTACTCAATAGGAAACTAATAACAGACTCCCAAATTGAAGAGTAACATTTATTATCGATTAATAATTAGTAATTATTTTTAGGGATTTTTGTTTGAATTTTGGTGTAACTATGTGAATATCAAAGGAGTAGGTAGCTTCATAATTCATATATACTGAGGTCCTTTGAACTATAGCCACTTGTGCATATATGCAGCACTAGGTTGGTGCTTATTTGTGACTAAAATTTACTTATTCAAAAAGAAAGAATTCCTTTTTATGGCTAAACATGTCATTTTTATTTTGAAAGGAAAGAAGGATTTTTTTTTCTTTCAAATTGTGCCCGATTGCCCTTTTTAAATCTTTTCTTCTTTTATTGAAAATCACTTTATTCCTGTTAGTCAGTGGGGTATGGTTGCTGCAAAGAGTTCATTCATGGAATCCCAGCTCAAAATCTGCATGTGATTTACTAATTTAAAAAATAGAAGCTGGTGCTTTTGATTTTTTCATCTTGACTTGTATCAATGAGTATCCTTGTTCTCTTACCATCATTTATCACTAATAAATATCTTCTTCTGTGCAAAAGCAGAAGCGGAGTTCTCTTCGTAGAAAGTTTAGGAAATCTATTGGATGCTTTATCTTCCAAAGTAGCAAATAAAAGTAAGTAATTAGGAAAGTATAAAAGAATTAAGTCTTCACAAAACCCTATAGAAGGTGTTCCTTTTCTCTGATTAATGTACTTGAAATCTTTTTCACTGTTGCACGAATGTGCTTTCTTGGACTCTATTCAATTGATGAACTCAGCATTCCTGCGTTTTGTGGCTACCTATGGAACATTTAATTGGCCCTAAGATTGTGGCTATTCTTGATTATCAGAACTTTATATTCTTAGCTGTGGGTATCTCTACAGTTCCTATGTTTTCTTCAAGAGTTCTGCATCTCACGTCTTTCACTCTTTTTAGATCTATCTAATATTATGTTGGAATTTCTTAATTCTGTCTGTTTTTCC
Source organism: Solanum aculeatissimum (assembly GCA_038996855.1). NCBI lineage: Eukaryota > Viridiplantae > Streptophyta > Magnoliopsida > Solanales > Solanaceae > Solanum > Solanum aculeatissimum. Next base: position 18,987 of record JBCEWC010001155.1, read on the forward strand.
CCCTCATATTATAGGCTGTTAAAATCTGCTTGGAAAATGTACCTAATGACAAAGATGAAAATGATATTCTTAGGAATAGTTCTCTACAACATAGATACTTTTTGGAGGAGGCATTGTCAATTGTCCAGGAATCAATGCCACAAGGTAATTGAGTTTGTCTATCTATTGTTTATGCAGATATAGGCCATTTCTGACCTGTTTGTTGTTATCTTTATAAATTTTATTTTGATGTTTCTTTTTTGTGTTCTTCAATTGCAAACACGCATATTCGATCATCCGGTAAAATGGAGCTTGAGTTACCATTCTTTTTGGTGTAAGGTTTGTCACGGTTAGTGAGGGGTTGCCATACTTCTGGCCAGAATCTTTTTTTTTTAAATTTGAAATCAGCTTACTGATGGCATGACCCTAGATAGGAGGGTATGGAGGTCGGGGACTGGGGTAGAAGATTAGTATGGAGTCAAGTGTTGTCTAGTTTTCCTTCCAGTTGTATTATTACTATTCTTCTATTATCTCTGCAATTTTATTACCACTTGTTGTTTCCTTTTGCTTCGGTTGTATCGTATAATTATTGTTGTCATTGTTCTTTTCTCTATTATTTTCAACATGACTTATTTACTATTATATTTCCTTTCAAACCTACTTTGTATTGTTTTACTTGAGCTGTGGGTCTTTTGGAAACAACCTCTCTACCTTCACAAGGTGTGGATAAGGTCTGCATACACACCACCCTCCTCAGACCCCATTTGTGAGATTACACTTGATATGTTGTTGTAGTGGGAGTATCCTTTCAGCTCCTTCTTGTTTCCTCAGTTTGCTTTGCATCTGTTACACATTACATTTTAGTGTCCGGAGCTCATACGGTTCTTCAATTGACTGAATCGTAATTGTTCTCTTTTCTTTTTCGAATAGACCACCTATTATGCGGTAATTTCTTGCCCTCTCTCTTTACTATGCGATAATTTATATATTTCATTCTATTTACATGCAGATCTTTTATCCCGATATGCTACTTCTTTTCTCTATACTGTGGACATCATTGGATCAATATCATCATGTTTCCCTCCGAAGTTTCTCCTATACCAAATAATCCATCAACTAGGACAGCTATATATGCTATGTTTGTTCTGTTGATATCTATTTGTCCTTATTTGTTCCTGGAAAAAAGTAGTTTAAGCTTAAATACATCATTGTTTTAAGTATCATTGTGTTACAATTTATTCTGAGCTATGACAAAATTGTTACTTGGTCGGTTTCTTGGGATGTGCGATTTTTTGTTGATTGGTTATGCTTGTTTATGGTGCAATTAGTGTGAACACTGCTAGAGTGGCTTCTAGTCGGACTTTTTAGTTCTTGTCTGTTATGCAGTAGATAATAATTGAATGTTCCCGTCAATTCGGCTGAATTGACTTTTACCATATTAACACAGTAAAAGTTCCAACTTTTAAGTTCTTGCAAGTGTTGATTTATTCTCATTTCCTCAGACTCTCAGCATCTCTTAGATGTTGAATATGACTCGTCAGCAACTCTGTTAATGGGCCATATATCTTCAAAACTGCAAGTGCTTCTTGAAATTTTTCAATTCCTTAGGTAATGAACTCAACATCTGATTTTATTACCAAACTTATAACTGTCGTCGGATGCATCTTTTGTGTATTCTCTTTGCACAAACTTGAGGTTCTGATTCATGGATGCAGGGAAGCTACACAAGTACGCTGTCTCATTTTTGTTGAAAGAATTATAACAGCTAAAGTAATTGAAAGAGTTATGAAGAAAATGAACTGGTTTTCACATTTCACAATAGCATATTTGACTGGAACAAACACATCTGCCGATGCTCAGACACCAAAAGCGCAAAAAGAAACCTTGGAATCTTTTCTCTCTGGAAAGGTACTTACAAGTTACATGTATACATAACATTATATTTGACATAAAATACTTTCTTGCTAGTCCCTTTAACTAGTTTGATCTTAATTTTATATTTTCCCTCTCTTCCTTTATCATCACAGGTCAATTTGTTATTTGCCACTGATGTGGTTGAGGAGGGAATTGATGTGCCACACTGTTCCTCTGTAATACGATTTGATTTACCAAAAACAGTTCGTAGTTATGTCCAATCTAGGGGACGAGCTCGTCAGACTGAGTCTCAGTATATATTAATGCTTGAGAGGTGAAGCGACTTGCATATCTGACCCGATTGGCTTTCATAAATCTATTTATTTCAAGTGTCTAACCTTCACAATGATTTCAGAGGAAACAGGAAGCAGAGGGAACAGATGTTTGATATTATTAGGAGTGAATATTCTATGACAGATACAGCTATTAAGAGAGACCCTGATGATTGTGTGGTGAAACCTTGTCTAGTGAAGGAAACTAAAGCATATTATGTGGAGGCAACTGGAGCATCAGTAACTGCAGATTCTAGTGTCAGTCTCTTGACTAAATATTGTGAAAGGCTCCCTGGAGATAAGTATGGATGCTCATGTCTTCAACTTAAATAATGTGTTCACTGGTGCATCATGTTTTATGTATACAAACTAAGTTATAGTTGACCACGGTATCCAGGATCCCCTATTAGATTTAAATGAGTCTTGTTGTGTTACCTTGCTCAGAGCTGTTTGGAAATGAGCGAATCGTTTTGGAAGGATATAGAAATTAAGCCTGGAACAGATGGGATTATATGATGTGATTGTTTTGGTATACTTTGAGTGCAAGCAGAATGTAGGCTGAAGCACTATTATCATCAACCACGGTCAACCTTCATTGTTTGCTTCAAAATTTAGCTGTTGGCTTCAATGTCTTGGTCCACTTCCTTCTGCGTCACACATGAACCCTAAGATCAGTAAGTTACGCATAGGCCTGTCATATACAAAGTCCTATCAACTTAGAAAGTGAAATGGTACATGGGAGTATAGGAGGTTTCTGTATGGGGCTTAGGTTGGCTGTGGTCTATTTACATCTCATATTGGGCTGTGGTCCAGTGATATTAGTGTTTTCATGTTAAAAAAGACTTCACGGATTCAACTTCATATACAACAATACGGCTTCTGTGTGGAAAAAAAATTCTGCGTATTATAATCTACGCTTCTTTAAGATGCATATTACTAATCTGAAAAAGGAATAAAGAAACAAGAAAGTAACTTAAAAGAAAATTATAACAGTAAAATCAGGGGATGTATGATAATGAAAAAGGAAAAAAAATTGAGTTGTAGCTCCAGATTACTGTGTACTAATGGCATACTACCTCTAAATTTAACAACAATATTAATTTTGATCCTCATATTTGATGTTGCTCTTGGCTTTAAGTTCTCCTCTTTACATTTAACAAATTTGATACTTCTCCACATGTGCCTTCTTTTCTCTCGTATTCCAGTTTAAGGGTATACATAAAACGAAAGGATGGTATCTTTATCTGTTTGTTGTCTAAATATGATAATTGTTTCGCTCGACAGGTTCTTCTCTCCAAAGCCAATGTTTCAGTACATTTTAACTGGAGACTTGTACCGATGTAATTTGACATTACCTCCAAATGCAGCTGTCCAAAAAATTGTTGGTCCAGAATGCAGGAGTTCTCAATTATCAAGACAGCTTGTCTGCTTGGATGCATGTAAGAAGCTGCACCAGTTAGGTGCTCTCAACGATCATCTTCTTCCTTTCAATGAGAAGCCTCCCCAGGGTGTTTCTAGTGTGCAGGAGAGAAAATTTGGGGCAGGTAAACTGGAACAAGCTTTTAACTTTTGACCTCTGGCTTCTCTGCTTTTGAGTTCATCACATCACACTGTAGCAGCACTTAGTGGGACTAGAGGCTATCTGAAATGCACTTGATAAGGTGCTTTTATCAATTGTTCCTTATCAGGTTGTAAAACATAGGTTGACAAATTTATTCCTTGTCAAAATGTCGGTGAACTTCTGCCAGTCTTAGAACAACATTTTTAGGAATGACAGCTCATGGGTTCTTGTAGCATTTGTAAAAATGGGAGATGTATTAATGACTTGATGATAACAGAATATAAGACGTGGGTTTTATAGGTGTGAAAAAGAACAGGCAGATATTTTCTCAATTGTGGGACAATAAGTGTGTTTGGATTGGCTCAGTGAGAAATATTGAAGAATAATATTATTGAATTGTGTATTACATAATTACATCGAGACCCTATTTATAGATACTATATTAGACTCCTTTTTCAACTAGGACACTACATTATAATCCTTTTCCAAGTAGGATTGTATGTATTATTCCTATTCCTGTTCCTATTCTACGTAGGATTATATATACTATTCTTGTTCCTATTCCTATTCTAACACTTCTCAAGCTGGTGCATATAAGTGTATAAAATGAACAACAAAGTAAGTTTTTACCCTTAAGGAGACTCTAAAATTTAGACCAACGTTAAGCTGCACCTGTTTTCATGCCTGGTAGATGCTCAACATGGATTTTTAACTTATTGTGATTGAAGAATCATTTTTCTTATTAATATATTTTTAGGAACAACAAAGTTGAAAGAATTACATGGGACAGCTTGTATTAGTGCATTATCTGGGTCATGGGGAGATGATCCTAGTGGAGAAGTATATCACGTGTATAGACTGAACTTCCGCTGCAACATCAAGGAAGTGAAATATTCCAGTTTTATCCTTTTGCTTCAATCAGAACTAGATTACGATGTGGGAAATGTGGAAGTGGAGCTTTTCTTAGTTTCCAAGTTTGTCGAATCCTCTGTGTCGCATTGTGGGAAAATACATTTGGATGCCCAACAGGTTGGAACCTAGTCAAACTTTTATGAGCTTTATAAAATTCAATCATGTTAGTTTTGCATTTCATATTTGATAAGCAGTATAACGTTTTCATTGTCAGGTGGCAAAAGCAAAAATATTCCAAGAAGTATTCTTTAATGGGCTGTTTAGTAAATTATTTATTAAATCACCGGGTGGAAGGAAATTTCTGCTTGATACAGAAAAATCTTTGTGGGAGCCATCGAGCATGTACTTGCTTCTACCGCTGGATCCTTTAGATTCAAGTTGTGAACCCTACAGAGTTGATTGGGAAGCAATTGAATCTTCTGTTTCAGTTGTGGAATTTTTGAAAAAAAATGCGTGGTTAAGCACTGAGAAATCTGAAGTTAAACGGAAGAACTCCTTAGTTTATAGGACTGCATCATTTGTGGAAGATGTCGATCAAACAAACTTGATTCACTTTGCCAATATATCAATCTCAAGAAGCAAGCTTAAGGACATGGTTGTTGTGGCCATTCATACTGGAAGAATATATTCTGTTCTGGACGCTGTTGCCAATACTTCTGCAGAGAGCCCCTTCGAAGTAGATTCAGAAGCTACTGTATCACCCTTCTCATCATTTGCTGACTACTTCCATAAAAAGTGGGAATTTTTAACCTTAATTACTGTTTCTTATTTAATGTTTGAAAAGTCCTGCATAAGTTAAATTTGTATTGTTTTGTCTGTTTATTAGGTATGGGATTGTTTTAGTGTATCCTGGACAGCCTTTGTTGCTACTGAAGCAAAGCCATAACGCATACAATCTTCTCGTGGATTTTAAAAAGGAAGGTTTGTCCAGTTATTGCCAATTCTTAGTCATTCTAAGTGTTTCCCTATATCCCATTTCTTTTGGAAATTTATATCGTTTTTAAAAGTTTAGACACACTGGCATGTATTAAACATAAACAATTACAAACTTCTTGTTGTAAACAACGAAAGGAACTAGCAAACAGAATTTTAGTATATTAGCTTTGATATGCCACAAAGGTAAAGGTAAGGTTGCGTACATCCTACCTTCCCCATACCCCACTTGTGGGATTACACGGGGTATGCTGTTGTGCCATTTGAGTTTCTTGTGTTTCACAGTTTTTTGTTCTTAAAATATGTTCTCTATACACTCCCATTTATAATGGAGTGATCCACATCTATACCCCTAATTCAGTTCTAAACAAGTTTGAGATAGGTTGAGAGTATGGAAATTGGTCGACAAAGTTGTTCTACATGTGGTCAGTGAAAAAGCACGTGCACTAGTACTTGTGTCAACTTTTTAGGAACAAATGATGTTGTTTGAGAAATGCATAGTGCCTTTAGGCATAAGTAGGTGTGTTCTCTAGTTGAATCAGATAGTAGTTGTTTCAGGTCCCAATGAGAGGATCATAGGATGGTCTTTGGAGCACATTAACCCCCGCACCCCCCACCCACCCACACACTTTATCTGCAAATAGGTTAATTGATGTCAGCAACTGCAAAAAGACATTAGCATTCATCCTTCATAATCTATTTCAATATATTAGCAATTGCTGTTCTTTCAACATTGTTGTAAGTAAAGCTTTAATCATTTAAATTAAAATAGGTCTTGTAGTATATCCAACTGAATTTACTTTAGGCAGCTGTGATCTTTCTGCTGAAAAGTCATGCGTGATTAGTAATTTGTAAACATCTGCTACAGAACTTGTTGTGAAAACATCTCTACAATCATACATTTACATTTTTAATTGGGAGTAAAAAGTTCACCATTTGAAGATAGCCTTTCAAGTTCAACTTGCTAAAGTTCTACCTGAGTTCTCTAGAAAGAATTGATCTACATTGAACTTGTTACTGCTACCTTGTAAGTGCACTGCGTTAAGTGTTTCAGATTACATGAATCTGATGTTGGGAGATTATTTAAGCAGGCATTTCATGTGGACCGAAATCAAAAGATAGTGCAATGGTGGTTCAAAAGCCACTGAATAATGTTCACATGCCACCAGAACTTCTGGTCTGTTTTGACATTCGGATAGACATCTTGAAATCCTTCTACTTGTTACCATCATTAATGCACCGCCTGGAGTCCCTGATGTTGGCTAGTCAGTTGAGGAAAGAGATAACAAGTCATTCAGGCGACTTACATATATCAAGCTCATTGGTTTGTCCTATCATTTGCTCAGCTAATTAGATGACTTACACTTGGCATTTATCTAACTAAATGTCTTTCACGGTCAGATTCTGGAAGCTCTTACAACTCTTAGATGCAATGAGAGTTTCTCTATGGAACGTTTGGAGCTGCTTGGAGATTCAGTTCTGAAGTATGCTGTTAGTTGTCACCTCTTTCTTAAATATCCCAGGAAGCATGAAGGGCAGCTAACTGGTGAACGTTCACAGGCTATTAGTAACTCAGCCCTCCATAAATTGGGAACTAATCAACATTTGCAGGTATCTAAAGCTTTGTCCCTTTACTTCAGGAAAAAGAACTACTTGAAGACCATTTAATGAATCCGGTCAAGAATGTAATATATAATATCTTAACTAGTTCACTTTTAAATTTACTCATGAGGTAAAAATGAAACTAGTTGTCTTATATTTCCTTTGTAAGAGAATAAAATAACTTGTTTATTATTCAAAGAGAACAATGATATAAATACATGGAGAGGATAAGCTAACTATGGTAACTAAATATTCAAATCCCTAACAATCAGCTATATTATCTATCAAGTCCCTAACTATCAGCTATACTATCTATATACATTATTATACAGATTTTGTAACACTCCCCCTCAAGCTGGAACATAGATATTGATCATGACCAGCTTGTTACAAAGATAGTCAACTCGAGTTCCATGCAATGCTTTTGTAAATAAATCAGCTAGTTGTTCTCCTGTCTTCACGTAGCCAGTGCAAATCAAGTTCTCCTGAATCTTTACACAAATAAAATGACAATCAACCTCAATATGTTTGGTTCTTTCATGATATACCGGATTTGAGGCAATATGAAGAACAACTTGATTATCAGACCAGAGTTTTGCTGGGGTATAATGCTTCATCCCAATTTCAGATAAAAGATGATGTATCCACATAATCTCACATGTAGACTGTGACATAGCTCTGTACTTAGATTCTCCACTGGATCGTGATACAATACCTTGCTTCTTACTCCTCCATGATATTAGGTTCCCTCCAACAAAAATACAATAGCCTGCAGTAGATCTTCTATCAATTTTGGATTCAGCCCAATCAACATCTACAAAACACTCCACACAAGTATGGCCGTGATTTCTGTATAATATACCCAGTCCAGGAGCTCCTTTCAAGTAACATAGGATCTGTTCCAAAGCTTCCCAATGTTTGACCGTAGGTGCAGACATGAATTGGCTAACACCACTTACTGCAAAAGAAATATCCGAACGAGTCACAGTAAGGTAGTTTAACTTCCCAACCAACCTTTTATATCTCTTCGGATCATCAAAAGGATCATTATCATCTTTCATAAGATGCACATTGGGAACCATTGGAGTACTACAGGGTTTGGTTGCTAACTTTCCGGTATTTGCAAGTAGGTCAAGAACATATTTCCTCTGAGACAGAAACATTCCCTTCTTGCTTCTGTTTACTTCTACTCCCAAAAAGTATTTCAAGGGCCCAAGTCCTTTGTATGAAATCTAGTATGCAGGAAAGATTTGAGGGAAGAGATTCCCACATAATCACTTCCTGTGATGACAATGTCATCAACATATACAACAAGGAGGATAATGCTAGATGTTGATTGCCGATAAAAGATTGAGTGATCATATTTGCTCATTTTCATCCCAAAATCTTGAACAACCTCACTGAATTTGCCAAACCAAGCTCGAGGACTTTGTTTCAATTTTACAAGGACTTCTTCAGATGACATACTTTTCCATAGTCCCCTTGAGTAACAAAATCGGGTGGTTGCTCCATATACACTTCTTCTCGAAGATCACCATGAAGAAATGCATTCTTGATATCTAACTGATGTAAAGGCCAGTTCTCAGACGCAACTAAAGAAATGAACAAGCAGACAAAAGTGAGTTTGGCAACTGGAGAAAAGGTGTCTGAATAGTCCACTCCATAAGTCTGAGCATACCCTTTAGCCACAAGTCTAGCCTTAAGTCTTGCCACTGAACTATTGGATTAACTTTAACTGTTAACACCCACTTACATCCCACTGGTTTCTTTCCGTTGGGTAAATCCACCAGATTCGATGTGTGATTTTCCTCTAAGGCATGTATTTTCTCAAGCATCGCGTTGGACCATCCAGGATGAGTCAAAGCCTCCTTCACTGTTTTGGGTACAAAGATGGAGTCTAGAGAAGCAATCAACGATCTAGATGTAGAGGATAAACGATCATAGGAAACAAAATTAGAGATTGAATATGTAGATTTGCAAGTCCTTGTACCTTTGTGAAGAGCAATAAGGAGGTCAAGATTTTCTAGAGGACCAGGTGGATGAAGAGTTGATGATGATGAGGAACCTGGTGTGGGACATGTATCACTAGTCTCTTGCCTTCTCGAGTAAACTTGAACAATTGGTGGTCTGACTTTCACAGATGGAGTAGATAATGAAGGCACAATACACGATTGGTGCTCAATAGAAGGACTAGAAGATGGATGAACAATATCATTTGATGGTACTGTTGAAGCACAAGTAACCTGATAGACTAACATTCACCTTCCTCCCCCTGATTTGTAGAGATGGGAGGTGCATAGAAGAATGATGTAGTCTCTGAAAACACCACATCATTGGACACCAAGTATTTTCCAAGTTCAGTAGAATAACAACGATTACCTTTCTGGAGACGAGAATAACCCAGAAAAACACACTTTACTTCTTTGGAATCCAACTTGGTAACAGATGGACGAACATCTCGAACATAACATGTGCTTCCAAACACCTTAGGTTCCACTGAAAATAGTGACTTGTTTGGAAAAAGAACACTATAGGGCACATTATCAACAAGCACAGTAGAGGACAAGCAATTGATCAAAAAATAAGCTGTAGAAATTGCATCTGCCCAAAACTGTTTAAGAACTTTCATTTGGAACAAAAGTGCTCGAGCTGTCTCAAGTAGATGCCTATTCTTCCTCTCAGCAACTCCATTTTGAGAAGGTGTATCAACATATGAAAACTGATGAAGAATACCGTGATGTCTCATATATGACTGAAACAATTCTGACATGTATTCTTTAGCATTGTCACTTCTTAAAATATGTACTGAAGCATTGAATTGAGTTTTAATTTCAGCATAGAAAGCATAAAAATAAGTGAACACTTCAAAACGACTCTTCATAAAGTAAATCCAAGTCACTCGAGAGAAATCATCTATAAAAGTGACAAAATTGTTGTGTTCAGTTTTGGAAACGACCGGATATGGTCCCCAAACATCAGAGTGAACTAATTCAAAAACTGATTCAGCCCGCTTATTAGCCCTGGGACTTAATGAGCTACGATGATCTTTTGCAAATCGACATGATTCACATTCCAATGAAGAAATGTTCTAAAACTGAGGACAAAGTTTCTTCAATATAGATAAAGAAGGATGTCCCAATCGACAATGTACTTCAAATGGAGACACAACACTGGAATAGGCAACAAATCGAGGCTCATATTGATCAAGGATGTAGAGACCATCATATATATGTCCTTTACCAATAATTTGATCTGTTGTAAGATCATGAAACAGACAATAATCGGGAAAGAACGAGATATAACAATTGAGGTTCTTAGCAAGTCTATTGACAGATATCAAGTTAAAGGCCAATTTCGGTAAACTCAATACAGATGACAAAGTAATGGAAGAGGTTGGTTTAACAGTCCCAGATTCGAGAATGTTACAGGTTGAACCATCAGCTACCTTAACAGGAGAAAGTGTTTTGTATGATTGAAAGCAAGAAAATAAATTAGGATTACCAGTCATATGGACAAACCATAGTCAGACCAAAATCAATCACCCACTTATTTGACGAGGAGACAAGGCATGTTTTATTGGACCAGCAAGGGTAGTAACTGAAATAGATTCCTTCAATGATTTTTTATACTGCAAGAATTTTTCAAACTCCTCCGACGAAACCAAAATTGTTTGACCAGATGATTGACCAAAAGCAACAACACTAACTGTTTTCTGATTGCAGTTATCTGTAGCCTTTCCTCCATTGTGTAGAATCATTTTCCTACTTAATTTATGTGGAAAAATAACAATATCATAAAATAAATGAAGTTGGACCACCAATAACTTAATAACCAATAGAGTTATAGCAGACCACAAAATAATCACTTTGCTTAAATCTGAAAATTCGAAAATACGCTAACCCCAAACAAATAATCAACGACCAACAAAGCCGTTTCCAGCAGTGACACTGAGCCACCAAATCACAGAATATAAAATTATCGAAAAACTAAAGAACCTGTCCAACTGAGTCTAGAGTTGTTAAAGCTCTCACGAATCAAGATCATTCAAACCAGATTTCACCAAATTCTGACCATAAAGATCGTGAGGATACCAAATCGTTGGAAAAGTTGTTATCGGTGTGTGTCCTCTCAACCTCTAGAATCTAAATTTTTACTTATCTGGGAAAGGCAATCCTCCTCGGGTTAAAGGGGATAAATCCCAACTCCCAAACACACCAAATTACTTGATGAATATTTTGAATAACCTAGCAGGTCTTTCATGTCTCTGATACCATGTAAGAGAATGGAGAAAATAACTTGTCTATTATTCAAAGAGAACAATGATATAAATACATGGAGATGATAAGCTAGGTAACTAAATATTCAAATCCCTAACAATCAGCTATATTATCTATCAAATCCCTAACAATCAACTATACCAAATTTTGTAACATCCTTCTCCAGCTAAAATGGTCACTACTGTATGATACAAGTATAAGATATTGATGACACTATTGTGTGTTAGTGCAAACTAACTTACTAAAAATCAGGTTTGTTCGAGATGGGTTCTTCTTTTTGGTGTGTGTGGCTTGGGGTGGGAGAGGGGGTGGGGTATAACTTATTTTATTTGGTTCAGTTTGTCCAAAGTCAATGTGGATGGATGGCAACATTGACTTCTTTCATTCATGGACTGTCTTCAATGGCAACATATTTTTTTTGCTTGTGTTAGTGGAATCCTTCTTGTTTTCTTGATTCTTCAAAGAAGCGTGAATATTCTAGCCTTTCCACCTGACTGAAGCTTAGCTTTGACACTCTTCTGCGTTTAATCATGCTTTACATGTCTAATTACAGGGTTATATACGTGATGGCGCATTTGATCCACGCCGATGGACTGCTCCTGGGCAGCTTTCCCTACGGCTTTGTCCTTGTGAACACGGGGTTGAAACTTCACAAGTGCCTTTGGACAAGAAATTTCTGACTGAAGATCCCAAAGTATTAGTTGGGAAGCACTGTGATAGAGGACACAGATGGATGGGTTCAAAAACAATATCTGACTGTGTTGAAGCACTGATAGGTGCATATTATGTTGGGGGTGGGTTAGTTGCTGCCCTCAAATTGATGAAATGGCTTGGTGTTAAAGCTGAGCTTGAACCTTCATTAGTAGAGGATGCGATCAATACTGCATCTCTTTATTCTTATACCCCTAAAGCTAAAGATATTGAAGACCTTGAGTTGAAGCTTGCCTATAAATTTTCTGTTAAGGGATTGCTACTAGAAGCTATAACACATGCTACTATGCAAGATCTGGATGTTGGTTACAGTTATCAGGTTGGTTAAAGAGTAGTCCCTAATTTTTTGATGTAGTTATCAATTAATTCTGATTATACATCACATGTTTCTTTTAAGACTTGCATTGTTGTCAGCTTAGACTCTTTCTTTTTGTCAAATCTGTGACAGAGGCTTGAATTTCTTGGCGACTCTGTACTGGACATTCTCGTTACCTGGTACCTTTACCAGAAGCATAAAGATATTGATCCTGGGGAACTAACAGATCTGCGTTCTGCTTCTGTCAACAACGATAATTTCGCTTATGCTGCTGTGAGAAGGGAGCTTCATGTCCACCTTCAACATCATTCTGGACTTCTTGAAAGTGAAATATCATCATTCGTGAAGTCAATCTCTAATTCTTGTTCACTCCAAGGAAACAAAGCCCCAAAGGTTCTATTACTGTTGCTCTACTTACATGTCACTGTAACCATATGTTATTGATCTCAACGCTAACTGTGGTCTTGAATGTCTCCCTAGGATACAACATTGATGAACATATGCCACATTAATCCACTACTATCTATCAAATGTTTAGAGCAGTTCTGCTTGTATTCATGGGATTTTAATTTTTCATAGGTACTGGGAGACTTGGTGGAGAGTATTGCTGGAGCAGTACTTATTGATACTAAGCTTAACCTGGATGAAGTTTGGAAGATCTTCAAGCAGCTATTGTCTCCCATCGTGACTCCTGATAAGCTTGAACTACCTCCGTTGCGTGAGCTCATAGAATTATGTGACTCACTTGGCTACTTCTTGAAAGAACATTGCGTTGTGAAGGGGGATATCGTGAATGCTGAGCTTAGGTTACAGCTGAAAGATGAACTGCTGTTCGCTGAGGGATCTGGACAAACTAGAAAAAATGCAAAGGCGCAAGCAGCTCTGAAGTTACTGAAGAACTTAGAGGTATATCTTAGCCAGGAAGATGATTCTCATCCTATGTATGGTTCTTTTTTCTGCCATTAATCGGCCATAATTAGTGTGATAGGAACATCCGTACATAATATGGAAAAGAAAGATGAGAAGAAAGAAAATCATGATGGGCGTTGTCATATTTTTGTTCGTGGAAGTTACCATTGCAACAACTTGTGTTGTGATGTTAAACTTTCTTGTCAGCAGGCCATTCTTTTTCCTTTTCTTTTTCTTGTTTTGATTTTGTTTCTGAAATTGATGTTTCTTTTCTTGGTCAAGTGGAGACTAATGAGTTGGTTGCCTTCCAAGTTCTCTGATGTCTATCGAAGTACTATAACCAGAAAGAGAATGCGAAAGAACTAGGTGTTTAATTTTTTTTTAGCAGAATTAGCTTATGAAATCATTCTGTGTTTTTTCCTGATTTGGAAAGAGAAGTTTCTGATTTTAATGAAATCCCTGTAGATGCTGACATTTTGTTGATAATAATTTATGTGCTTGCATGCATTTTACTTTGTTGAAAGATCAGTGACTAACTCACCATAGATATGTATTATATGGTGTCATAAGTTGGAATAAAACTCCTGCTTGCTTGATAAGACGACTTTATTCTCTGTTACTACCATTACAATTAATGTTGAACTAGATTTTGGAAGTTTCCATCTAGAATTGACTGGGTGAATTCTTCAATTATGTATTGCCAGTTGTCCAAGTCTTAATTGAGTTATTTCTCACATTGTTTGGCCCTTGTATTCTAACAACAGAAAAAAGGAATTTCATCCAAGAAGAATAAAGAAGAGGCCAGCCTTGTTGATGTGCCACAATCTTTAGGCTTTGACGATGACATCTGCATCCAAGCAAATACTTCTTGTCCTGATATGGCTTCATGCGAAAAGCAAAAGACAATATGTTTGAAGTTGAAGCCGAATGAAGCTCAATCTGTTCAGAGTGACTGCTCCACCAGTGCTTGTTCTTCAAATAAGGACATTCAAGGTATGCGCTCGAAGTTACTGTGGCAAAATGGAAATTCTTATTTCTTCTATGAATATTGAAGCCTTAGGAAGCTTTTCAAGATACCAGTTTAAGAAAAATAAACTTATCGAGAAATGGCCATCTATTACCAGCGCCAGCATACACATCCAACGGTTATCACTTTATTTGATTTTCTAGGGCATATCTGTTTATAGGATGTAGCATACGAGAATCTGGAGCTCAATTAGAATATATATTATTTTTATCTTATCTTTACTTATACATATCCTTATATGTATAGATGATTTTGTTTGACTCGACAAGATTAAAGGAGAATTGCATACATTGTTAACTGGAGCAAGATAGAGAAGTTTTTCACGGAACATTCAAATTTTAATAATGTAGTTAGTTGAAAGTAGGTTTCATCAAGATGAATAACTGAAAGTACAGTTAGTTTCTGAAGGTTTCTATTTGAGGAGAAGGGGCCAAACATTTTGGAAAGGGCTATATGTAATTAAGTCAAATATTTAGGATGGCAAAGTACATATTATTCTATAGTTACTCATTATCTCGTCTGAAAGCGGAATAAATGACCATTCTAATATGGTGACAAGATGATACTTCATAAACAACAAGCAGTATCCTTGAAATGGTCCATCAGATTTGAAATTAAATATTCCCTCCATTACAACTAGTTTTCCTGGTTTTGACTTGGCAGGGTGTTTAAGAAAGTAAATAAAACTTTTGAATCTATTGGTCTTAAGCTATAGATACGTAGAATGTAGCAAAATGTCTTTTAATCTTGTGGTCTTAAACATATCGTGTGGAAAGTTGAAATTAAAGAGTTGCCAAAAAAAAACCCAGACAATTCTTTTTGAAATAGACTAAAAAGGAAGTAAAACAAATTGAAATGGAGGGAGTATGAAGCATTGTATTGACATTGAAGCCCAATAGTCACAGTTCTGCTCTGTATATATAGGTGTTGTGTTCAAATCCTACCCAAGGCGTCCCCTCTGGTTCTTACAAACAACAAAAAGAACATACCTAGTGGAAGGGGAGGGTAAAATGTACACAGACCTTACCACTATCTCATAGAGATAGAGAGGCTGTTTTCGGAAGACCCTCGTCTCAAATATATCAGGTCCCAAAGCAGAAGATACTAGATATGAAAAAACGACTAAAGTGGAAAGCATATGATAATATATAAATACAATAAAAGTAATAAATATAGGACAGACAATAACAACACAAGATATAAAGATACGACTAATCCTACTAACCTACTAAAACACAAGGCCAGACATCATCCTCCCCCTGCTGGCCTATTAACCTTCTATCCTAATACGCGACCTCCACTTCTTTCTATCTAAGGTCATGTCCTCGGTGATATGAAGTTGTGTCATATCCTATTGAATCACCTCCCCCTAATACTTTTTCGATCTATCTCTACCCCTCCGCCGTACCCCCTAAATCCAACCTCTCGCACCTCCTAACAAGCGCGTCGACACTTTTTCTCTGCACGTGCCCAAACTATCGCAGTCTCGCTTCCCTCATCTTGTCTGCCATAGAGGCCACCCCTAACTTCTCCTGAATAGTCTCATTCCTAGTCTTATCATCTCCGCAACCTACACCTTTTGGATATGTGAGTTTTTGACTGGCCAACACTTTGCTCCATAAAGCAACGACAGTCTAACTACCATTCTGTAATACTCACCTTTTAACTTTAGGTGATATCTTCTTATCACATAGTACTCTAGAGTCAAGCCTCCACTTCATCCATGCTGCCCCCATTACGATTTGTGACATCATCATCGATATCACCACTACCCCGGATGATGGACCCAAGATATTTAAAGCTTTCTATAGACCCTAGATATTTAAAGCTTCTCTCTTCAGAATAGATTAAGTGGCAAGCTTTACTTCGATGTCCGTTTCATCCCTGATAACACTGAATTTGCACTCCAAGTATTCTGTTTTGGTCCTGCTCAATTTGAACCCTTTGGTTTCAAAAGTATGTCTCCAAACCTTCAACCTATCATTAACTTTATTCCGAGTCTCATCAATCAGTACTATGTCATCCGCAAATAGCATACACCAAGGAACCTCCTCCTGAATAGATCATGTCAGCTCATCCATCACCAAGGCAAAAAGAAAAGGGCTCAGCACAAATCCTTGGTGAAGTCTCATCTCAACAGGAAAATACACTGAGTCTCCTCCCACTGTCCTAACTCGAGTTTTGGCTTCGTCATACATGTCCTTTATTGCTCTAACATACACCATTGGAACACCTTTTGCCTTTAGACACCTCTATAGGACATCCCTCGGAACTATCATAGGCTTTCTCAAGATGAATGAAAACCATGTGAAAGTCCCTCTTTCTTTCTCTATATTTCTCCACTAGTCTCTGAACAAGATGAATTGCTTCAGTAGTCGATTGCCCCAACGTAAAATCGAACTGATTCTCTGAAATCACTCTGCTTCTCACCCTCACCTCCACTACTCTTTCTCAAACCTTCATAATGTGGCTTAGCAAGTTGATGCACCTGTAATTGTTGCAATTTTGAATATCACCCTGTTGTTGTACAATGGAACCATTGTACTCCTCCATTCATCGGGCATCTTAACAGTCTTCAAAATAGCATTATACAAACCAGTCAACCACTCCAAACCATCCGTGATCATGCTCTTCAAAAAATCCACCGGAATCTCATCGGGTCCGATCGCTCTCCCTCTGTTCATCCTACTAATAGCATGTCTAACCTCCTTAGCTTTGAAACACCCACAGTAACCAAAATCTCAATGACTATCAGAGTGTGCCAAATCACCCAACTTAATATCTCTGTCCGCTTTTTCATTTAAGAATTTGTGAAAGTAAGCTTGCTACCTTTGCTTAATGAAAGTCTCATCCATCAACACTTCACCATCCTCGTCCTTGATGTACTTCACTTGGTTCAAGTCGCGAGCTTTTCTCTCTCTCTCTCTTTTGTGAACCTGTACAATCTCTTGTCCCCTCCTTTTTCTCCTAGCTCGACATATAAACATTCAAACGTTGTTGTCTTAACGCTCATGACCGCCGTTTTCACTTCTGTCTTCGCCGTCTTATAAATATCATTCAATCCTCATCCATACACTCCGACCACTTTGTATAGGCAACCTTCTTAGCTTTCACTTTGCCTTGAACTTCTCCATTCCACCACCAATCACCTTGACGTCCACCAAAGGTCCCTCTTAATACCCCTAGTACCTCGGTAGCTACTTTTCTAACGTAACCGGCAGTAGTGTTCCACATATTGGTCACATCCCTGCTACTACTCCAAGCCCCCAAACTACTCAACTTCTCCCCCATTTCCCGAGAAAGGGTAGGAGTCAAGCCTCCCCATCTAATCTTCGGTTGGGCATAAATAGCCTTCTTATCCCTCTTAACCTCTAAATCCATCACTAAAAGCCTATGTTGAGTGGGAAATTTTCACTCGAAATAACCTTGCAATTCTTACAAAGACTTCTATCACCTTTCGGAGGAGGAGGTAATCAATCTAAGTCTTAACTATTGTTAGAATAGGAATAGGAACAAGAATAATATCTACAATCCTACAAAGAATAGGATGAGGAATAGGAATAGTATATAAAATTGTACTTGAAAAAGAATGGTATTATAAAATCCTAGTTGGAAAAGGAGTCTAATATAGTATCTATAAATAGGGTCTCAATGTAATAATGTAGATACACAATTCAATAATTTTCATCTCCAATATTTCTCACATGGTATCAGAGCTTCTACGGTCCTAGTAGAAAATCAAAGAGCTTTTGCTGCCAGCGGGCGGCTATGACCCATATATGATGCCTGTCTGGCCAATGATTGTATTAGCAAAAGTTGGGTCACTGTGTATCTTTTTGGTGACTATTTTCTCATATCTAATTTGCGTAGCACAGTGCATCTTTTCGGTGACAATTTTCTCATATTCAATTTATGCAGCATTGTGTCATCCTTTCAATGACTACTTTTTTCATATTTAATTTATGTAGCACTGTGCCATCTTTCCGGTGACTTCTCAAATTCGATTTGCGTAGGGTTGTGCCATCATTCCGACCTTACTCATACAATTCTTTCTTTGTAGAGTCGTGCAATCATTCCGACCCTATCCATACAATTTCTCTTTTTTAGTAGGGTCATGTCGTCAATATGATCCTACCTATATAATTTCTATTTTCTAGTAGGGTCGTGCCATCATTTCAATCCTACCCATATAATTCTTTCTTTGTAGGGTCATGCCATCATTCCGACCCTACCCATATAATTTTATTTCTCTGATTGTGACCACTTTTAACCATCAAATATAATAATTCAGCGCATGAGTAAATTCCGTCTAGTTTTAAAGTGACTTTCTTGGAGCAATTTCGAGATGATCCATATTGTCATTCTCCATTGATCTTTTAATCAATTGAACATTAAGAATGTTTTTCTCTGTGATGATCTCGAGGAAGAAATCTATATGGAACGACTATCTGATTTTATTGCTTAGGGGGAGTCTGGTAGCCTTGTATATCGATTGTGTAAGTCACTCCATGGTATGAAATAGTCTTCTGAGCTTGGTTTGGGAAGTTCAACACTGCAATTTAGAAATTTATTACTCATGTTTTATCGACATGGAACCCTTGAAATCTGACCCCGATCTGCCCCTTGGGTGCTGATTTGGAACTGATTTGGCTGTGATTTTCCGGCAAGATTTTCGGAATCTTGGTGTTGGGTTGTGGCTGCGCCTAGACTCGAAACCCTTTGTCGAAATCAATTGGAAGAATCAATCAAAGTTGGGGAAATTTTTCTAGGGTCAAGAAGCCCTATCAGGACTTACGAAGCTCCAATCTATTCTTGTTGGTGATTTGCTTGTTCTTCCAAAGCGTCAGCTCCGAACTAGCTATTTCCTTGGAATCTTGAATTGATCAGCATTCACTGTTAGAACTTGGAATGATTCACTGAGTTTCGTCTCTCAGTTCTGCGTCTGAGTGTGAGAGATGACTGTTGACTCAGACAGTCAGAGGAGAGTGGAATGCGGAGGACAGTCTGTGTGTGGCAGGTGACGAGATCGGAGGACGTACGGAGGCGGTGAGATTCGCCATAGTAGTAGCCATCGTCGTCTCTTCGGGATGGAGCAGTAATAGTGTCCAAGAATCTGTCCCTCCTCCCTCTGGTTCTTACACCTTCCACTATTCAGACAATATACCCTCCCCAAAAAAGTGATATGGCATGATTTTAGCAAAGGAAACCTTTTTTGATTGCATAGTAGTAGAGAGTGATCATGCTTTCTTTTCCATTCTGCGTCACCAGTCACAACTGTAGATATTAAATGTTGAAGATTTATAGCTTCGCCGATAATTCGTTTAGTCCTATTACAATTCACTACATTTCTGTTTAGCTCATTATATGCTGAAAAGTGACTTCCTCTGAATATGCTAAAGTTGCTACTTGTGCATTGCTTTTATTTATAACGTAACAAGACTTATTGATTGAAAAGAGAATTTCGTCTACAAAGGATCCATACAGAAGTATATGTACCTTACTCTTTGCAAAAGATTACCGAACATGTGCATTAACTAGACTGCCACAATTGCTTCAAACCATTTGGTAATGCCTTTTCCCTGAGATTCCAATTATACCCTCACTCATCTCCCATGCTGTACTTCATTTTGCATGGATATCAAAAGGTCAGCTCATTAGTCATGGGTCAATTTCTGATTCCCAGGATCATTTTTACTCTTATATACTTGCCTTGGTCCTTCCATTCCCTGCTTCCTCATTATTTTCTCAAAATGTTTCATCCTTACAAACACCTTGCTCCCTCTTACCTCTCAAATCTGCCTTCTTCGTCAGATTTGTCCAATGAGAGACCCTTCCCAAAGTATCACAATCTGAGGCACATGGTATAGGTACCAATGCCCTTTGCTCCTTTGAGCAGCAGAATCATGAAGCAATATGGCTCAAAGTCTTGGCCTTAAGCCTCTCTAGAACTGCCTGTTTTTCAGCTATATATTAATTCCTTTCTGTGACAATGTGAAAAGCCCCAGCATCCACCTCTCTTCTTGGTGAATCTCCCAGCTGTCTCCTCGTGAATCCAACATAAGTTACAGCACTTGGATTGAAATTTTTGTGATGCAGTTTTCCACAATCTTATAAATCTCGTGTAAAAATAATGGTTATCTATTTTAGAGATTTAAATTTAACCATGCATTACTTTATTATGGTGGATTGTTTTCCTTTTCTTTGTTTTATGTTACTTTTTGGTAAAATAATCAGTTCCTCACCAGTGAAGTGTTGCATAATGAGGGTACATAAGTCCTTGAAGTTGAAAAAATTCGACGAATTTGGAATACCTAGTTCAAATAAGTTTCACCAACACATAATGGGGGCTTCTCAATCTCTTAGCCTTGAATATCCTCATTGCTTCACCTCAATTCCATTTCCTACAAAAGGAAAGTGGGATCCAGAATGACCTGAGTTTCAGCTCTGCTCTCTGAACGTGAAAAGTCTCAAATATGTTCTTAAACCATTGTAACCATTCCCCGCCCTTTAATTTGACAGAATATATCCCAAATTTAGATAATTAAAGAAAAGTTAGTTTTTGAAAGGTCTGCTTATGAGCATCAGCTTAATTTTTTGGATTTAATGGTCTTCTCTCTTTTACTTGGCAGTAATTGGGCCAATCAACATGAAAAGGGGTGGACCTCGCATATCACTTTTTGAACTATGCAAGAAACTGCAGTGGCCAATGCCTAGTTTTGAATCAATAGAGCGTACATCCAAGTAAGTAACCCATTTCTTTCCTTGTTTTTATCGAAATGTTTACTAGATTGTTGCTCATTGAGTGCAAATTCCAACCAGATCACTTATTGAATGTGGTGAAGGCTCTGATAAAAGGAAGGTTTACAACACTTTCGCATCTCAAATCTCGCTGACAATACCTGGCTATGGTTTGATAGAGCTTACTGGGGATGAAAGAGCTGATAAGAAAAGTTCACTTGATTCAGCGGCACTTCTCATGTTATATGAGCTAGAACGGCAGGGAAAAATAGTCATTGGAAAACAATGAATTGTCGTTGGTGTAAATTATCACAATCTCGCGCTAGGGCGTAGAATTTTAGCATATAGCATTTTAGACCTACCCTTTAGGTAGGGAAATCCTGAAATTGTGATGTATATTTGCATTCAGAAGTAGTAACAATCTTAATTCTTGCGTATCAGGAGGGCATAGTTTCTGTTCCAGCCGTTATTGGAAATCCAGTTAAAAATAGGGATGAACTTTCTGAAGTGTATAACAACAGGGATCATTCCTTGATTTGATTAATCTATTGGGATTTCCTGCAACTCTTTTTGTTCCAAGTGAAACTTCAGGATCGTGTCCTAGAGTTCAAAACGTGTGCCTAGTGAACTCTAGGACTGTTTAAGTTCAATTTTTACACTGTCCTGAAGTTGGATTCTTGCAGTTCCACATTTTACTTTTTTCCCACTTTTTAAGTTGTGGCTGTTATTCAATTATTTTGCCAACGTCTGTCTATTCTAGAAATTTAACCTCAGTTGATAAACACTTTTAACTTTGAGTATGCATATCTAGATACCTTAGTTTGTCTTCATTGTGCCACATACTTACAATGATCATCTAGATGCCTCCAAAATTAATGTGTCCTACAGTGTTGGATGTTCGATGTTCTCAATAGATATCCGTGTTGGATGTTTACATGATAGAGTAACAACGAGTTCGAGTGTTTAGTTGTTAGTTGAGACCAAGTTGAAGTATCTAAATGTGTACTCTCAAAGTTGGAATGTTTACTCGTCAATTGAAGCCAAGTTTAGGTGTTTGTTTATGTGTTTATTCTAATTAACAGCTCTAAAAGTTTAATTTGCCAAAAACATCATTGGAAACATGCTAATTGCAACCCAGTAATCCTCTTCATATGGCTTAACCAATTTAAGTAATCTTTAGTTCTTAATCTGGTTGCCTCAGCATGATTTAGGAAGAACTGACTGGAAGTAATATTTTTTCTTCGTGGAGATGTTAGATATTTATTTTTTTTTAAATGAAAGAAAGGAAAAGACAGTATGAAATTTTTGCATAAAAATCAAATTATCGTAGTTATTTATATTATATAGATGGATATTCTCAAAGAATGGATTCTGCTGGTCTAAATATCATGTTGATTTTTCATGGAAAAAATAAAATTCCTTTATGAACTCTTCATCACAATTTTGTGTTAGGAAATATGTTACAACAAATTGGAAGAAGATTATATTTTGTACGCAAAACAGTAATTATATCAAATTAATATCTGTAAACCAAGACAATTTATGTATCTTCTTTAGTTAAATTTCTTGTATTTTGGACGAAAAAGAAAGCATCTATATAGCCTAAACTGCAGTACCAACAAATTAATCCATTTGACTTATGTATAATTTTAGCGGGTCAGGCTAATTTGGGTGGATCAACAAACTGATAGCTTTTTATTTCTTAAAAATTTGATTGAAAATAAAATTAAATGGAAAAATCACATCTACTTTTTTAACAAAATAAAACAATCTAATGTATTTTTTTAACTCATAATATAGACCTTCTATATTGTCAATTAAAATAAATATAAATTCTATTTTAATTGATAAAATAATATTTTTTAAAAAAAAATCCTTCCAATTTTTTATTAGTTGAAGATCTCAAACCAAAAAAAAATGGTTCTTTAAAAATAATATTTTTATTAGGAAAAGAATGTGTTTTAAAATATATATATATATATATATATATGTTTATCAGGAAAATGACATGTTTGAGTTTGACCCAATTAAGTAACTTAGTTATTCATGTACTAGTTATTTCACCTTCTATCTTGTATAAAATGATAAAATAATGTGTGGATCCCTCATAATTTTTATATATATTAGTTTTGTGAATTTCAAAATTATAAATTAAACACTATATTAATCTATACATGAGTTACTAGACGTGGTAAAACATATATCAAATTTAATAGGCTAAAGGCATACTATACTTGTATGTTTGTTCCGCTTAGACACCTCAACAAGGATGTCTTCCTGTTAAACTCTCACTCCTTTCAAAAAGCCTACCTATCAGGCATACCTCGCTGAGTTGGCAATCAATGTGAGCAGCACCTTGAGCACGTGCAATCTAACATATTCCACGTGGAAAAGTAATCCTATGTGGAAAAACACATCACATACTAGTACCAGCATTAAAGTAAAAAAGAAAATCCTAGCATTTAAAACCTCTCGCCATTTTCCAAAAAATTTGTTCGATCAAATACCCCAAAAAAATCCTAGAAATTCCTCTGGTATTGTAGTTGATTCACATGCAATAGGTGGTCGATTCAAGAGAGCCTTCATATTTTCTTCCTATGACGATCAATGTGGTAGTTTTTTTGGACTAACTAGAGAGAGCTAGGACGATTTTGTCACTCAATCGTGTGAAGTAAGTCCATTTCTGAGTTTCTATGCCTATTGTTGCTAATTTTCCCTTTAAATATAGTGTTTATTTTGTATACTTGTTAATATATGATAAAGTTTGAATTTTTTGAGGTTTTCTTTGTCAGTAACTATCAGGCATGTTTTGGATTTTTTTTCAGGAAATCTTATAGATATCAGTATAATAACTCGCTTTCACCATGGTGATAAATTTTTCCAAGGTAAATCAGATAAAGGTCTAGCTTACATCGAGGAAAGAGAAGTTGAATTTGTAAATATTGATAAGGACCACTTTTCATTAATGGAGTTGCTTTATTACACTAGGAATTTCGAGTATGGTAATGTGAGTGGGTTTTATTTTAAAGACCCTATAGCTAAAGACTCTGTCTTAGTGGAATCTAATTTTGACTTAGTAAATCTTGTGAAAGACCTAATTGATGGTAATTTTTTAAACTTGTATGTTCAACATGTTGTGGATTAAGCAAAGATTGATGATGGGGTCTTGACAGGCTATCTTTATGGGTCAACAGTTGATGAAAGTGTTAATGAATTTGAGGTAGAAAGCTCATATGGGGAGGTAGAAAGCTTACATGATATTAATGTGGGTGAAGAGTACAACAAGAAGGTATCCAATCTGAGAATATTAATGTTGAAGCTGGTATATATGATGCATCAGATCTTGAAGGTAATGAAATAAATTGGGAAAGAAGTGATGACTCACATGAGTTTGTTATTCCAAAAAAAAAGACTCAAAGATTGATAAAGAATTGAGAACACTTAGAAATGAAAGGAAAATCAAAGTACAAAGGAAAAAAACTCTTGCTACAGTGGAAATAAGTCTTGGAGCAGCTAGTGTTGATAGAGGATTTGAAGACATTGGAAGGAACAAGGCTGCTAGATATGTAGGAAGATTGGGGGATGAATAGTATATAGATAGTTCAGATCTTGATAGTGAAGACTGTTGGGAAAAATCGGATAATTTTCCCCCAAAAAGAAAATAAACAAAATACCCGACAAATAATATTGAATACTATAAAGAGACAGAATTTTGTT
>JBCEWC010001156.1:0-43850 GCA_038996855.1 Solanum aculeatissimum
TTTTTCAATACATTGTATTAATTATATTCAAATGGTGATTTGGTAAAATTACCCCTATCATTTACTACTTCTTAATCTCTGTGCCAAGTCAAAAGGGGCCAAATAAAGTTGGACGGAGGGAGTACTTTAAATAATTTATGGGGCATAGGTAAAATTTGAGTCATTGAACTTTTTACATGTTTTTGAAATATTTCAAGTTGTTAATTATTGTAATTTATAAAAAAAATTTACGTAACTTTTACATATACAATTAAAAAATAAAATAATGAAAAGAAGAATATAAGAAATGACCAAATTGCTCCTTGTTGATGAAGCGGGTACATTGACGGAAAGCTTGTCAATTGCAGATATATATATATTAGTTTAGTAATTGTATAGAAGAGAATAATTGAGGAGTTTTCGATCATCCTACTTGCTTCAGCAGCTGAAGCAGACAATTGATTATTGGTATACCTACTTTTATCCATTTTTATATTTTCTTCATTTGAATTTAATTTTTCCCTAAAATTTATTATATAAATAATTGAAAACCTTAGTCCTACCTGCTTTAGTAGCTGAAGCAGGCAGTTGATTATCGATGTGTCTATTTTTATTTATTTTTATACTTTTTTCATCTAAATTTATGTTTTTCCCTGAAATTTATTATTTTTAAATCACTTCCAACACACTTCATATACTTATTTCTAACCTCATTTCAATTATTGGTCCATAGCCTCTTTTGACACACCAAAACAATTTTATTTCTAGTCCTCAATAATTTCAAACCTCTCTCTGTTTGCCCTATCCTGGTCTGTTTAATTAATTTTTTATCTTATAATGAGACTTTAATGCAATTTTCAAGCTTTAAATTTACACAAGTGCTTAACCATAGTCACTAACACTAATCATTGTGAAATATAAAGATTCAAAAGTGAAATGTCACCAATCCATTGTTTTACCCTCTGAAAATAATTTGGATTAAATTAAATATTTAAAACCCATGATAATCTAATATTGAAATTTTCAATCAATAAAAACATTATTTTCTATAATGTAGACAAACAATCTAGCCTATGAATTGAAAATTCAATTTCATTCTTCTAAATTTATTGTAATGATCCTGAAGGTTATTTTTGTCATTTTTGATAAAATTATCGTTTTACCCCTTCTGACAGCTTTCTCGAGTCATGTTTGAAACATTTTGAAAGCTGATTTTTGAAAATCTTATAAAAATTGAGTTTTGTTTTTTAAAAAATGAATTTTGAAGGCTTAAGTTGTCAAATTTTGAATTTTCGAATCATCTGAAGATCCGAGTCTCGGAACGGAATCCCGTCGATTCCATCAGTTTCAAAATAGGAAAATTGGTCCAGGAGAATTGTCGGAATCAGATTTGGAGTTGTTATGTGAATTTTAGATTCGAAGTTGGAAATTTAGTTAAAGTTTGACTTAAGTTTGACTTTGGTCAACATTTTGAGTTTTGATAATCGGATTAGATTTATGATAGTTCTGTTGGTTCCGGAAGATGATGTGTGCTAGAATGAGCTTCATCATAATTTTTAGGTGTTCTGGTAGCCTTTTAGCATTTCAAGTGGCCTAAACTAGTTTAATTGCGACTTATTGGATTTCGGGTCAAGGAGACCTCGAATTCGAGTTTTAACAATTTCATTGAGTATCAAATTTAGTGGCGTTGCATATCTGGTTTGCGTGTATTGGGTTCCAAATGAATTCCAAGATTTTTGTGCTATGTATTTGTTAATATTTGATATTTGATGCCATGTACTTCGCGATCGCGGCATGCTTTACGCGTTCGTGGAGGTCACAAATCATGACCTCCGCATTCGCATGAAGTTCACCGCGTTCGCAGAGGGCATGTTCTCTTGTCCTTCGCGTTTGCGTGAAGTTCATCGCATTCGCGAACTCCCCCTCCATGTTCGCGAAGGTCTGACCATCGTATTTGTGGACCTCAAGCCACGATCGCGGAGAGTTAAATGACCTGAAATAGTGTTTTAATTTAAAACATCAGATTTCTTTATTTTTCCTCCCTTTTCAACTTTTCAAGCTCGTTTTTTGGTGATTTTTCGAGGGATTTTCGAGGAGAATCATTTGGGTAAATTATTTTTCAACTCTTTTCTTCAATTTTCATTGATTAATTCATGATTTTCACATCAAATTAGGGATTTTAATTGGAAAATTTGGGAATTTCATGGACTTGATTTTTCAAAATAAAAATGATGATTATAGACTCGTTTCATATTCTATTTTATTTTTTATATTAAAATTTTGGACCAATTTACCCTCTTTTTTGCATGATTTTAGTGTCATTAGCTTCGAATTGTGATTGTGAATTCTTTTTCGAATAAATTGTTGTGTTTTAGAGTACAAACGGAAATGGAAGGATCCGATTTTGGTTTGATCGTCTCTTTGTTGGTTAAGGCAAGTGTATTTCTAACTTATGTTAAGTGTGTTGAACCTTGTATCTCCTAATTGATTGGTTGAAATGAAATGTGAGTTGATTGATATGTGCAATTGCGTGAAATGTATTATGAAATAACATGAGATATTAATAGTAAAGTATTACTTGATGTATTGAGTTGAGAATTTGTACATGGAACATGATATACGTGTTGTGAGCTGATTTTGAGGAATGATGATGTCTTTGTTGAGTTATATTGGATAGCATCTTATTGAGATATATATCGTGACATCATGTAATTTTACATCTCATTCACATATTCCTCATTTATGTGCTTATTTGTATTTGCATCATATTGCACCTCACTCATTGTTACATTGTAAATGGATTATTGAGTTTCTTGTTGATGCCTATATGTTATGGATGGATGCTCCCTATTGATCCTATTTCCTAGATATTATGATTTTGATTAAATTGTATAATTGTGAAGAGACATGTCTATTCTTGTATATACTGTGTATATTATGTATCCTGAGTTTTTCGTGCGTGTAGGTGTGTACTGTGTAGTTTTGGAGGTATGTGATTGGGATGAAAGGAGTACTTGTGTTCTTCATTGTTTTACTAGGTTTAGAATTCATTTGTTGGGTACCATGTTGTTAGGTACTCACCCTTGCTTCTACACTTGTATAGGTATTGAGCTCAATACCCAATACCTCTTGATCTTTCTTTCCTTATTAGACCAAGCTTCGAGACAGTTGGAAATGTAGCAGCCAATTTTTTCGATGTATCTTCAGACTTTTGTTACCTTTTGTTTTTGTTCTATTTGAGAATCAAAGACATTGAGACTTGTACTTACTTCTTTAAATTTTGTTTTAGTAGAGACTTGTACACGTGACACCAAGTTCTGGATGATTTTAGACTGTGATGTTCATGCCTTATGCTTGTTCTTTCCCTTTTAGATATATTATCATTTTAGCTTCCACACTTCTTTAATTATTGTTGTTTAGGTTGACTTGCCTCGGTGGATTAAATGCAAGTGTCATCTCATTCAATTTCAAGTTGTCACATTTATCATATAAGAAAAAATAATTTTCAAGTTGGCAAAACTCTTAGGGTGAAAAATTTATCTAGTTTGGATTGTAAAAACAAGAAAAAAATATATTTAAGTATCAAGAAACAAAACAAATACAACAACAGATTGTGAGGATGTTCAAAATCGAATCATAATCGATAAGGCAACTGCAAAATTGGTTTATTGACATTAGGTTATCAAATAGACGGTTGGGGAACGGATTCAAATTTTATAATTAATAGCTTCTTGGTGTGACGGTGAATTATTCAATTTTCATATCACGGTTAACCCGTCAAAAATTATCATACTTATATTTTTATTTTAGGTAAGGTCTCACTTAATATTTTACCATAATATATAAGAATAATTATATATTTACTTATCTATAATCATATATATATCACCTTAAAGAATACTGAGCAAGTCAGTAAAATATTAAAGCTTAAAAAAGGTTAAAGCATAGAAAAATTCATTTATTCTGCTAATTTTCATTCTAATTTCTATCACTCTAAACTCTAAAGTCTAACACATATCTTTTTGTCTTTATCTCTGCTATCTTTTCTTTCACTACTCACTGACTCATTATATTTAAAACAATGAAAAGAAGTTATCTTTTTGTGAGTTGTGACTATGTGTTCATCAAAAAAAGGTATCACAGTGATTAGAGGTTAACCGATACACCGTTCAATAATTGTTAATCCATTACAGACTCAACTAATATTTTATAGGTTGGATAATAAATTAGTAAATTTAAAAATCGATATTCGAGAAGTCAAATCATTAAATAAAATTATCTGTATGATCCGCCCAATAAGCAGCCCTAATAGATTATACACATAAACAAAATAAATTACACAATAAATAAATAATGCTACTAACGGACACGAGGAGAGGAGGAGGCTAGTTCACTCCCTTTCTCACATAAAATACAATAATACTCGACTACCTACAATTATCTTACACCTTAATCCTCGATCTTTATACCTTTCTATTTAAGGTCAAATTCTGAATCAGTTGAAGTTGTATCATGTCCTATTTAATCACATTCCCCCAGTTCTACTTCAATCTACATCTACCACTAATAACTCATGTTATAATGAACCTCTCGCAACTCCTTTTCACATATCCAATGACGTCACTCTCATCTTGCTTTGTATAATTTCATTGTTCTTTTCGAGTGTGTCTATTACTTCATCAGCTGAATGTGAGCATGCTTGACTAACCAACATTCTGCCCCATACTATTACATCCAGTAAAATTACAAAAATACTCCTAGAGGAGAGACGCATGCATAACGCATCTTTTTAAATTTTTCGATAAATCTGAGGTTGGAATCGCGATCAGCACAAAAAATTGTGTGGGATGATAATCTTGGTTGATTTTTAGAGCAACCGGATCAAAAGATAATTTTTCGGAGCAAAAATGCAAATCCAGAAAAGTGCGGGATTAAAAAAATGATCGAAAAATGATTTAAGTAAAATTACACATATACGAATTTGACAAATGTAATTTATGTGTTATTTTATAGAAAAATAATTTCTGAACGCGTTTTAAGTTCTGTCAAAAAATGAACTGAAGCGCGACAAGTTTGCATCATGGACTTGCCCCATTAAGTGTTGACGATCACTTTTAAAAGAAAGAGCATTCTAGTCTTTTCCTCACCCCTCCTAAACCTAACCCACAATCAATATAAGTCATTTTTTACTTAAAAAGTATTCCTAAACCCATTCTAAAGTCTTTTATGCAAAAAACAAGAGGAGACTTTTGAGAGAAGAAGAGGAAAGAAGCTAGGGTTTCCAAAGAAACTTGTGAGTTCTTCCAAGTTAGTCTGAAATTCCAATCTTCCAGGTATGTAAGGTTTCTCATAGCATTGAATTGAGTTTATCCACGCACCCCACATGTTGATTCTTTGAAATTGAGTTCGAGTAGAGTTTTACCCTGATTCTTAAATTAAATTCTTGAGTTGTCTATTGTTCTATTGAGTTTCTTGTACATAAACGTGTGTTAATAATCTTTATGAGTTGAGTACTTGATTGGTTGCATGTTCATGTCTTCATTCACATGAACCCTAATTGAGGACTGTATTTGATTTTATGCATTATTTTAAATTGAGATTTTGTGATCATTTTTTTGTTTAACAAAGATGAATTTTGAACATATTTTATTGAGTTACGAGTAATAACTGAGTAATACAAAATCTTGTGATTTTAAGTTATAAGTTTCTTGCACTTGTTTTGACTCCTCATGAATGCACTTGAATAAGTTGATGAGTTGCATTGTTGTTACCATGAAATTGGAATACTAATTGTATGTTTGTTAGCCTAGTCCTAAATGTCATTATTTTCTTATATATTAATTGAATTGAGATCATGAGTCTAGTTTTTTAGTTGAGTAAGTCAAGCATGATGAGTACATGTTTTTGTTTTACATATGCACGTGATGAGCATCTAATGTGCCTTATGTGCTGAGTATGATTGATATGATATTAACTGATCGTATAGGTGAGAGTCCTGCATGATGTGAGTTGGAGTCTTGAGCTGCATTGCATTGAATGCTAATCTTGAGTTATTGAACTATTGAAAAATTGAGTTGAGCTATTTTGAGATGAGTCAAAGAGATGAGCTTGAGTTGATTCTTCGCGAGCATGTTTTAGTCTTGGAAGAAGTATTGAACATCGAGTTAGGCAAGAGAAAATCCCACAGAACTACATTGTCGGCGTAGGATTGTTGTGCAGTTAACTCTGGCAGCTCATGTCCCAATAGATGGACATTCTATTTGAATTCGAGAGAGAGGGAGAGGTTGACGTCCTTTACCTTGGCAAGTTTAGGACAGACGTGACAATGATATCTGTTTCATTATACATCACTGAATTCATGGTGGTGGAAAGTTATGTCGGTTAGAGAAACTTCCAAGCAATATTTGATTGAGCATATCACTATTTTTAAACTGAATTCCATAAAGCATTGAGTCTAATTTAAAGCATGATTTTTAAACCTTAAACTTGCATATCCACTGAGTTGAGTCATGAGTTGAGTTTTGAGTCAAGTTTGTTGAGTTGAGTTGAGCCCAATGTGTTTACTTTAGTCATTCTTACATATCAGTATATTCAATGTATTGATATCCATTTGGACTGCATCATTTTACGATGCAGGAACATGTACCAGGAATCATCAACAAGCGTATCGTTGAGGATCCACTAACATTCGGCTGATTTGGTGAGCCTTCCTTGCTATTCAAAGGAGCTTTTGTTTTCCTTTTTATATTGAGTAGTTAGATTTATTTCTTTTGAGGTAACATGGTACTTGTCTAGGCACCTTCTAGATGAGTATAGAGGCTTCATAGGCATTGAGTAGAGGATGTTGAGTATTATTTCTTTCCAACTCTTATTTATTGGAAATTCTTTTTTATATAAAGACTTGGTTATTTAATTTACTTCATAATTTTTTCTTTGAGCATTTTCTCTCACTATTGAGTATGATGTGATGATGAGGCCAAATGGTTCTCTTGGAGACTAGCAATGGTCTCTAAGCGTCGGCCACGCCAAGGGTACCCTTCAGGAGCGTGACAAACTTGGTATTAGAGCACAGAGTTCAAGTGTCCTATAGTGTCTATAAAGTCTTGTCTATAGGATCTTATTTATGGTTGTAAGGGCCTCACTTCTGTAAATGAGAGACTATTGACATTTAAGAAATTTTTTCCTTTTTTCATATTTTGAATCGTGTGATAGAGCTATTACCTAAGAAACTCATGATGACTCGTGCATTTCTCTATGAGGTGATAGAGACGGTAATTTTCAGATCCCTACTGATAAGTTCTTCTACGATAAAGTAAAAAAATAGTAGAGAGACTACACCAGGCTTGAGAGAAGCTGACTAGTGTGCTAAGTTGATTGATTCAAAAGAATGCACGTTTATTCATATGAATTGTGTGTTTGAGCGAGATCAAAATCTACTCCAGACTCTCTTATCCAAAACTTGCTTCAGATGTTATCCATGAGAGGAAAAAAATACATCTCTAAAAGTTTGATGTCACCACCTGAGAGAGTGTGATTCGAGATCTTGTAATTTATAAATAGAATTTAGTCATCCTAGAGTTAGAAGGGCGACGACGAAAAAGAAGAGACCAGATAGAGTGAGTAATGGTTGATTGAGGCATGTAACTGGATTTATGTTAGGTAAATAATGAGGTGATGAGTCAATTCCCATAAATTTTGACAAAAGAGTAGTAAGTACCAATTGATTTTCATGATGTGGTATAGAGAAAGAATTATTGTTAGAATGAGTTAGAGTGTGCTCAAACTAGAAAGAGATTTATGTTAATGTGTTATAGTATTCGTATTAGTGAGGGTGAAGTATAGATGTTGAATAGGAAAACAGAGTACTTTCAATGTGATAGATCTAAACTAGGCTTATGATTCCAAAGTGAGAGCCCCATGAGATTCATAGATTTATGAGCTTAGTCAGATAAGGAGGTATAGTGAATGGGTGAATGGTACTTGAGCTGTGAAGAGGGGATGTGTTGATCAAGTATTTGCTATGAGATTTTAGCGAGCCTATGTTCTTAGATAGTTATCTAGTAGTTATAAGTTAGTATGATATGAGAGAAGTGTGTGATGCACATGTTATTACTAAGCCCTAAGCTTGAAATTTTGGGAGAGATATGAAGAGGGAGATAGCATTATGACAGTGATAGTCTTAGTTGGAGATTCTCTCTAAGAGTCTCGTTGTAGTGTGTGTTCGACGTTAAGATGTTAATTTGCAACAAGTGATATGCTACGTGTATGGTAGAATTACCCCTTAGATGGAGATAGTAAATTGAGGATGAAACACTAGATAAGAAGAGGCTTAAGATGTGCATTCATGATAGTGTTGATTGACCAACATTATGTCCCATACAATAATGTTGATCTAGCCATTACTTTGTAGAACTTACCTTTAAGCCTCGACAATACACGCTTATCACATACCAAATATGAGCTTCTATTTCACTCACCCTATTCTAATATGATGTGCAACATTATCATCAATTTCTCTATTTTCTTAGGTTATGGATCTAATATACTTGAAATTTACTCTCGTGGATATAACTTGCTCCTCAATCTTTTCTTCAAACCTTCACCTTGATCTTCATTTCCATAGTCCGTGTTTCTTTTTCTGCATCCAGAGGGGAGTACATTCGAAAATAATTTTTTAGATATATTATCGCATCTCCAAGAGTTAGGCCCCTTTTCGGAAATCACAATAAGGTATTTGAGGACTTCATTGACACAATTCCTTTCTTTTATGAGCTAGTGAAATGGAACAACATTTATAATTTTAAGAAATTTATATATTTTATAATTTAAATACATACTTAATAATAAAAAGTATATAATACAAGTTACACATCCAAAATGCCTACCCAAAAACTAATCTAGTTGTATCCCAATAACCAACTTGATGAACCACTACTTTCTTTAGAAAATTTAGTAGTATTGTGAGGATAAATTTAATAATGCATGACATGCCAATAATTTTGAATTAGATATCTTATGTATACTTTTTGGTATTGTATGTTATTCCCCATGCCAATGAATGGATTTATTGTATTTTTTTAATGGATTTTACTTTTTGGTAAGACTAATTTATTGTTCTAGTTATTCTTAATATTTTTTAATTTTCAAAATAAAATGCTAATTTCATGTTCTTTCTAAAAAGTTGTTTCTCATTTTCTTTTAAAGGATACTAATACTAAATTTGTATTACAATTATTTTAAATAACATTTAGCTTATCAACACTTCGTTTTATCAAATCCATCAATTGTTTACGTATTATCAATTTTAACACTTTTATTTAAATACGTAAATACTTATTTATAAAATTAGTTTCACCACTTAAAACATATCAACTAATCCAAACAAGCTCATAGATTAACTAGGAGTTATAGAATTTATAGAAACTTTTTAACAATGAAAATTAATCTAGAAAGGCTAAAAATATTTGCTAAAAATGAACTAACTTAAAGTTTCTCCTCTAATTATAGAAAATATATCTTAGTTTAAATTAGTCCCAAATATACTCTTATCTTTAGTAGACTCACTCAAATATACTCCTCAAAATAATTAATAGACTTTCAATATTTTATTTTTATTCATTTAAAATATATTTTAATATTAAGATGAAGTTCCACAACCAATAATCTTTAACCCAATTTTTTTTAATAAAAAATGATAAGACATACCTAAATAAAATTATTAAAAGAGCTCAATTATGTCAATTGCCTATCATGTTCACATCCCCACCCATTAAATTAAAACTTAAATTCTAGAAGATCAAATTAAATACCCAATATCGAATTGAAAGTCTTAAATCAATGAGAAAAAATTGAAAATAAATGGAGACTATAGAGAATTATTATGCACATTTAACAAAAAGTTTTGATCCTTTTGAAGAAATTGCGATGTGATGTATTTTTCTTTTTAGTTTTACTCAAAAAAAATATTATTATGTTATATTGAAATATAATTTTTCTCTGAACTTAATTTATCTATAATGAAATGATTTATAACCATATAAAATTTTAAAATTGATTTTGGACTACATATTTAAAAGTTTTGCTTTATTTCTTAGATCTTGAATTCGATCTATCATCGTCATGAAAATTAAACCAGAAAGTAACTCTTATTTTGATAAAGATAAATTTATGCATATAATTACGAGTACATATATTAAAACTATTGATGCATACAAAGACATGCACGAAAAGAGAGAAGACGACTTATTATTCAATAATTGAGCAAAATGGCATGATTTATATCCATAAATTGGAAAAACTACCAAAAATATCATAAAGTTGACACAATTTTTTTTTACGAACTATATAATATACTATTCAAAAGTCATTATACAAATTATAATCATGTCTACACTACAACAAAGTACAACAAAAATAAAGGAATATTATGCTTTTTTTAAAAAAATAAAATAATAAATAGAATTAGTTGAAGCCATAAAAATGTGCTTTTTAATATAAAAATTTAGAGTAAATTTTTAAAAGAACTCACTAACTATATTTTGACCCCAAAACATTTTTTTCCTAAATTTTGGATTCTTGATCAAAAAGAAATTCCAACAACAAAATAGATTCTATGGCCAATAAATTTTGCTAAAAAAAATTTCAAAACGTGATTGCAATATCAATAACTAGTCCTAAATTTTGTTAGCTTATGTAACAAATGCCAACTATTATACTAATGATAAGGACATATTTGAATTCAAATTCAAACAAAAAAATAATTTCAATTTACTAAAGATAATTTTTTTTTATCTTTTATTCATAATAAATTTTAACATTACTTTTTAAATTCTTTTTTTTATAAATTTCACATTTTTGTGGAGGAGAGTGTGGAAGACACAAGGAAGAGAGAGAACAGGACAGCTATGGGGGGTTGCATTTTATTGTCTTTTGTATTGTCTGCTAAGAGAAATATAACCAACCTTTTTTTTTCATAATTTAATTTAAAATATATCATCTTGAAATAAATTATAGATATTTATATGATTATAAATAAATAGAAGTATTAAAAATAGTTACGAATTTGTAGTAAATTATTAGTTTCATTTTCAACTATATCTTTCTATTTAACTAATTAAATTTAGATAATTCCTGATCTATCAGCTGACATAACATAACAAATAGTCTTAAATTTTTGTAGGAGCATGAAATTGATAAAAAATCGAGAAAAATATTGAAAACTTTAGAGTGTATTCATTTACGTAGCAAGATTATGGTATATTTAATTTCAATTAGTTAAGTGAAAAAAGTATTTTTAAGGATGTCAATAATTCAAAAATAAAATTGAATTTGTGTCGAGTTCAAGGATGTTTTGATACTTCATTCTTATAAATATATTAATATTTTTCTTTTTTGAAAAAAAAAATAATGAGTCATATAAATTAAGACGAAAATATATTTTAAATAAATATAATAAAACCTTTTTAATGCTTAGCTGGAATTAACGGAACCCAGCTGTCATTATGGTACGGTCCGCAGCGTAAACCGCACCTTCCAACGTCGCCGTTTTTCCACATGAATTTGCTGTCTGCTCTACCTACCCCCCACTCCCACCCCACCCCCTAACTTTCTAAAATGTCCATTTTGTCCAAACCTTTTGTCATAATGACATTTGAATCCCTTCTTTTTTCTTTTTCATATGGATTTCATCAAAGTGGAATCTCACTTTGTTGGTTCTATACATAAAATCTTGTGGGGTTGGAGGGGGTAATTTACTAAAATACCCTTATCTTTATTAATTATAGAACATTTTGGTTATTAAATGCAACCTACTCCAAAATAAAAGATCATAAATTCTTTATAGAGATTTTTTTTCATAAATTTTGGAATGAATTATTTGCCAATGCATTTATATTGATTAGATTAGACATTAATTTTGGTCTACCCTATTTATTTGGTTTTGTTATATTATAATGAGGTATATATTAATTAATTAAATGAATACAAATCTAAAGTAAAATGGTCAAATAATGTTTAAATTAAAAAGACCTATTTATATATTAATAAAATAGGATTATGAATGTATATTTGTTTTTTTTTGAAATATCTCTAGTTATTAATGACGTAATATTATATGTAAATCGTGATTAAACATATTAATTTTGATATACCCTGTTTATTTGATTTTATTAAATTATAATGAGGTATATATTAATTAATTAAATGAATACAAATCTAAAGTAAAATCGTCAAATAAGGTTTAAATGAAAAAAAGTAATTAAAAAGACATATTTTATATATTAATAAAATAGGATTATGAATGTATATTGTTTTTTTTAAATATCTCTAGTTTTTAATGGTGTAATGCTATATATAAATCGTGATTAAACATATTAATTTTGCTCTATCCTATTTATTTGGCTTTGTTAGATTATAATGGGGAATATATTAATTAATTAAATGAATATAAATCTAAAGTAAAATGGTCAAATAAGATTTAAATGGAAAATGTAATTAAAAAGTCATATTTTATATATTAATAAAATAGGATTATGAATGTATATTTTTTTTAAAATATCTCTAGTTATTAATGACATAATTTTATATGTAAATCGTGATTAAACATATTAATTTGGGTCTACCCTATTTATTTGGTTTTGTTAGATAATAATGAGGTGAAAAAAGTAATTAAAAAGACATATTTTATATATTAATAAAATAGGATTATGAATGTATGTTTTTTTTCAAAAATATATCTAATTATTAATGATGTAATGCTATATGTAAATCGTGATTAAACATATAATTTTGGTCTAACCTATTTATTTGGTTTTGTTAGATTATAATGAGGTATGCATTGATTAATTAAGTGAATACAAATCTAAAGTAAAATGGTCAAATAAGGTTTAAATGAAAAAAGTAATTAAAAAGACCTATTTTATGTATTAATAAAATAGGATTACGAATGTATATTTTTTTTAAATATCTCTAGTTATTAATGACGTAATGTTATATGTAAATCGTGATTAAACATGTTAATTTTGGTCTACCCTATTTATTCGATTTTGTTAGATTATAATGAGGGATATATGAATTAATTGAATGAATACAAATCTAAAGTAAAATGGTCAAATAATGTTTAAATGAAAAAAGTAATTAAAAAGATCTATTTTAAATATTAATAAAATAGGATTATGAATGTATATATTTTTTTAAAGCATCCCTAGTTATTAAAGACGTAATACTATATGTAAATTATGATTAAACATATTAATTTTGGTCTACTCTGTTTATTTGGTTTTGTTAGATGATAATGAGGTAATATTAATTAATTAAATGAATACAAATCTAAAGTAAACTGGTCAAATAAGGTTTAAATGAAAAAAGTAATTATAAAAGCCCTTTTTTATATATTAGTAAAATAGGATTATGAATGTATGTATTTTAAAAAAAATATCTCTAGTTATTAATGACGTAATGCTATAAGTAAATCGTGATTCAACATATTAATTTTGGTCTACCCTATTTATTTGGTTTTGTTAGATAAGAATGTGGTATATATGAATTAATTAAATGAATATAAATCTAAAGTAAAATGGTCAAATAAGGTTTAAATGAAAAAAGTAATTAAAAAGACCAATTTTATATATTTTAAAATAGGATTATGATTGTAAATTTGATTTTTTTTATAGAAAATATTTTCTAGTTATTAATGACGTAATGCTATATATAAATTGTGATTAAACATATTAATTTTAGTCTACCCTATTTATTTGGTTTTGCTAGATGATAATGACGTAATATTAATTAACTAAATGAATACAAATCTAAAGTAAAATGGTCAAATAAGGTTTAAATGGAAAAAAGTAATTATAAAAGTCCTTTTTTATATATTAATAAAATAGAATTATGAATGTATATATTTTTTAAAAAGATAACTCTAGTTATTAATGACGTAATATTATATGTAAATCGTGATTAAACATATTAATTTTGGTCTGTCCTTTTTATTTGGTTTTGTTAGATGATAATGAGGTATATATTAATTAATTAAATGAATACAAATCTAAAGTAAAATGGTCAAAATAAGATTTAATTGAGATAGTATACACGTGCAAAACACGTATATTAAATAGGTTATCTTAAAAAGAATAAAAACTTAACAAAAGTGTATATAACATATAAAAAGTAGTATAAAAAAAACTAAAATACTACAAAGTAATTACTTTTATATGATCCAAAACATAAATATGAATAGAAATATTAATTATTCACAAGTTCTAGATTTAATTATATTAAAGTCAAAATCAAACAAGTCAAAAAAGTAGTCCACTATTAAGAGCAAAACTAAGGTTTAAATAAAAAAATTAATTAAGATTTATTTCACATTTTTTGTAAAGATAAAATTATAAATGTATATGTGTTTTTTAAATATCTCGAGTAAATAATGTAATGTTATACGTAAATTGTGATTATTGTATGTATAAATTAGTTAAATTAAATTAATAGAAATCTAATGTAAAATGGTCAAATATTTAAATAAAAAAAAGTAATCACGACTTATTTCACATTTTAAAAAAGAAGAAGATTATTAATGCATATGTGTTTTTTAAAATATCTCAAGTAAGTGACGTAATGCTATCTATAAATCGTAATTAAATATATGAAGTTATAATTTTTTATGAACTCATATCAATTCATTACAAATAACTCATCTTTATTTAAACTTGTGTTAATGCAAAAAATAAATTGTTTATGTCTAATAGTTTTTTAAAAATTGTACAACAACTTAGGACCATTTCAATAAAATTTTCATAATTTTGGTCTACCATATTTACTTTTGGGATTTGTTAGATTACCTGTCAGATAAATCTCATTATAATGAGGTATATATTAATTAATTAAATTAAATGAATAGAAATCTAAAGTAAAATGATCAAATAAGATTTAAATAAAAAAATAATTTAAAAGACATATTTTATATATTAATAAAATAGGATTATGAATGCATATCGTATTTTTTAAATATCTCTAGTTATTAATGACGTAATGCTATATATAAATCGTGATTAAACATATTTATTTTGATCTGCCCTATTTATTTGATTTTGTTAGATGATAATATGGTATATATGAATTAATTAAATGAATACAAATCTAAAGTAAAATGGTCAAATAAGGTTTAAATAAAAAAAGTAATTAAAAAGACCAATTTTATATATTAATAAAATAGGATTATGATTGTAAATTTGTTTTTCTTAAAAAAAATATTTCTAGTTATTAATGACGTAATGCTATATGTAAATCGTGATTAACCATAATTTTGGTCTACCCTATTTATTTAGTTTTGCTAGATGATAATGAGGTAATATTAATTAATTAAATGGATACAAATCTAAAGTAAAATGGTCAAATAAGGTTTAAATGAAAAAAGTAATTATAAAAGTCCCCTTTTATATATTAATAAAATAGGATTATGAATGTATATTTGTTTTTTTTTAAATATCTCTAGTTATTAATGATGTAATGCTATATGTAAATCGTGATTAAACATATTAATTTTAGTTTACCCTTTTTATTTGGTCTTGTTAAATAATAATGAGGTATATATTAATTAATTAAATGAATATACATCTAAAGTAAAATAGTCAAAATAAGGTTTAATTGAGATAATATACATGTGCGAAACACGTATACTAGACTAGTTATTTTAAAAGAATAAAACTTAACAAAAATCTATATAACGTATAAAAAGCAGTATAAAAATAAAATAAAAAAATTGAAATACTACAAAGTAATTACTTTTATATGATCCAAAACATAAATATGAATAGAAATATTAATTATTCACAAGGTCTAGATTTTATTATATTAAAGTCAAAATCAAACAAGTCAAAAAAGTAGTCCACTATTAAGATCAAAACTAAGGTTTAAATAAAAAAATTAATTAAGATTTATTTCACATTTTTTGTAAAGATAAAATTATAAATGTATATGTGTTTTTTAAATATCTCGAGTAAATAATGTAATGTTATACGTAAATTGTGATTATTATATGTATAAATTAGTTAAAGATTATAAATGCATATGTATTTTTTTAAATATCTCAAGTAAGTGACGTAATGCTATATATAAATCGTGATTAAATATATGAAGTTATAATTTTTTATGAACTCATATCAATTCATTACAAATAACTCATCTTTATTTACACTTATGTTAATCAAAAAATAAATTGTTTATGTCTAATAGTTTTTAAAAATTGTACAACAACTTAGGATCATTTCAATAAAATTTTCATAATTTTGGTCTACCATATTTACTTTTTGGATTTGTTAGATTACATATCAGATAAATCTCATTATAATGAGGTATGTATTAATTAATTAAATTAAATGAATAGAAATCTAAAGGAAAATGGTCAAATAAGGTTTAAATAAATAAAAAAATAATCACAACTTATTTCACATTTTAAAAATAAAAAAATATAAATGCATATGTATTTTTTAAATATCTCAAGAAAATGATGTAATACTACACGTAAACTGTGATTATTGTACATATAAATTAATTAAATTAAATGAATAAAAATCTAAAGTAAAATGGTCAAATAAGGTTTAAATGAGAAATGTAATTATAACTTATTTCACTTTTTTTTTTAAAAGATAAAATTATAAATGCGTATGTGTTTTTTAAGTATATCAAGTAGGTGACATAATGCTCTATGTAAATCGTGATTAAATATATCAAGTTATACTTTTTTATGAACTCATATTAATTCATTACAAATGGCTCATCTCTATTTACACTTATGTTAATGCAAAAAATAAATTTTATATGTCTAATTATTTTTTTCAAATAGTACAATGACTTAGGATCATTTCAATTTTTTTTCTTCATAATTTTGGTCTATCATATTTACTATTTGGATTTGTTAGATTATCGGCCAGATAAATCTTATTATAATGAGATATGTATAAATTAATTAAATTAAATAAATAGAGATCTAAAGTAAAATGGTCAAATTAGATTTAAATGATAAAAATAAATAAGATCTATTCTACAGATTAATAATAAAAATAAAATACTATAAAGTAATTACTTTTATATAATCCAAAACATAAATGCTAAAATATTATTTATTTTTATACATTTTTTATTAATTGAGATAGTATATACGTGCAAAGCACGTAGACTAAACTAGTTATTTCAAAAAGAGTAAAAACTCAACAAAAGTCCATATAACGTATAAAAAATAGTATAAAAAAGAAAAAATTGAAATACTATAAAGTAATTACTTTTATATAATCCAAAACATAAATACTAGAATGCTATTTATTTTATATATTTTTTATTAATTGAGATAGTATACACGTACAAAGCACGTACACTAAACTAGTTATTTTAAAAAGAGTAAAAACTCAACAAAAGTCCATATAACATATAAAAAAAAAAAAATTGAAATACTATAAAGTAATTACTTTTATATAATCCAAAACATAAAAACTAGAATATTATTTAATTTTTCATATATTTTTATTAATTGAGATAGTATACACGTGCAAAGTACGTACACTAAACTAGTTATTTCAAAAAGAGTAAAAACTCAACAAAAGTCCATATAACGTATAAAAATGAAAAAATTAAAATACTATAATCCAAAATATAATTATGCAAAAAATATTAATTATTCACAAGGTGTAGATTTAATTATATTAAAGTCAAAATCAAACAAGTCAAAAAAGTAGTCCAACTATTAAGAGGAAAGCTAAAGTCCCTATCAAAACTAGTCAAATTTTATAATGAACCAAATACTTTATAAAAATTAAGGTTAATCCCAATTCCAATATTCTTAAAAACAGTCAAACCTAAATGGCAATAGCCGTAAATACGCCTCAATCCAGTGCCCTATTTTCTCACTAAATTCCAAAATCTGTTAAATATTTTTTCCCATTTCTTGAAAACAGTCAAAATAAAAAATCTCCCCTTTTACAAAAGTGAAACTGTACAAATCCGTCATTTCGATATTCATTAAGGGCAAAATGGTCTTTTAAGTTTCTCCTATAAATAACAGACCTTCGCTTTCACAAAATACACACTCTCAGTACAAAAGCGCAACACCACCGCCCTTTCTCTCTCTAGAATATTACTGGTCGTC
This sequence comes from Solanum aculeatissimum, assembly GCA_038996855.1. Classification (NCBI taxonomy): domain Eukaryota; kingdom Viridiplantae; phylum Streptophyta; class Magnoliopsida; order Solanales; family Solanaceae; genus Solanum; species Solanum aculeatissimum. The sequence goes on from JBCEWC010001156.1 coordinate 18,116, forward strand.
GCCGGAGAAAATATCCGTCGACGAAGCCGGAGGGAAATTCGCCGGAAAATAATCTCTGTAACCATTTTTCACTTTTATCAAACTTCGGTATTTACTTCTGGCCACACATCAATACACCGACGACGTACTGTGGCCGGACGGCACCACTGCCGCCGGAGGAGGAGGAAGAAGTAAGTTCAGTTTCAGTTTCAACTAATTTAATACGACATCGCTCACGGTGGTTGATTACCGGAAAGTACTCTGTGATTTTAGAACAGTGTGTGATATTAAGCGGCCATCGGGAAAAGGAAAGGACGACGTTTAATAACTCGGAGGGAAGCTAAACGACGTTGTTATTAAAAGGAGGGAGTTTTAAAACGGGGTTTTGTTTTTAAAACGGTGTCGTATTTGATTTCCAAAAAATGGTTTGACTGATTCATTCTCGAAACGGGAGAAAGAAGACAGAAAAGCAGAGGAACGGAACGGTGTCGTATGGGGAAGTTAGGAGTTGGTTTAGCGGTAGGTTGTGCTGTGGCAGCGTGTATTGTAGCAGCAGCAATGGTGGGTAAGAGGGTAAGAACGAGGAGAAAGTGGAGGAAGATGGTTCAGGTATTGGAAGAATTGGAAGAGTCATGTGATACTTCTGTTGGTAGATTAAAACAGGTAGTTGATGCTATGGCTGTTGAAATGCATGCTGGACTTGCTTCTGAAGGAGGAAGTAAACTCAAGATGTTGCTTACATATGTTGATAAACTCCCAAATGGGTAAAAGCTTATACATTTGCATTAAAGTTTCAACTTTTGTTTTGTTTTCATTTGACTATAACTGTTACAAATACTAGCAACTTTTTAGTTCCATGTCATGTTTTTCTCTTCCCTCATTTGATTCGTGCTTGATTACTCAACTGTTACGTTTTGAAAATTTAGATGAACATTCACTTACGTACGCATACAGATGCTTTCGTTATGCTTATTTTGTTTTCTTTTGATAGTTCACGCGTTTGCTCATTGTGATTGCTATGGGTAATGTAGGCAAACCATTGGCAGTTTTTCTTGATTTGGCTGGGGGGTGGGGGGTTACAAGTGTTTGCAGTTGAAAGGGAGGGTTTGTGTGAAAAATTGTGCTTTTGTGTTATATGGTAGTAGATCTTTTGTCTTCATGGTTGATTAGGGGTGTTTGTATTTGGCTGTTTTTGGATGTATTATGTGTTTAGGGTCATGAAGTATGAGGGACATTGCAACGTACTCGTACTTTGTTCAACTAGTTTGATCACAGATAGAATTTAGGTCGCTAGCAAATGTTTTTTTATGTTGCTCCTTCAATGACGTAAAGTGGTCGTATTTTCATGTTACTGTTGTTTTTAACCAAGGTACTGATTTTCTTTCAATGTATAAGACCAGAGATGATGTTTTTTAACTTCATATTTCGCTTTTTGCCCACTCTTGTTCTTTTGTTTTTCTCTACATGACTTAATTCGTTAGATTTTTGGTTGCTTTAAGTTGTACACGAGAAAATTTCAAGTAGTTACTTTGTTGATTATGAGAAAGCTTTTTGATTTAGAATGTATAAAAGAAATTGAGAATGCCTTCTTTGTTTTTGAGTAGTCTGAAACGGACATCACTTGATTCCAGATGTGCCGTTGCCAGTTTATTGAATGCCTTCTGTTAACCACGGTGGCTACTAAGATAGATATGTCAAGCACCAGTCTGGTCGATGTGTTCTGTAATATGCTAAGTTGAAATTCTGCTGTTATGCAGAATCTAGAATATTATCATTTAGGATACTTTATCACTCAGTGTCTAAAGAATCTGTTAATCATGTGTTCACTGTAAAAAGAATCCACATTAGAAGCATCAATAGGTTCGCCACAAAGATGGTTCTAATTTATGGCTCTGTAATATGTATATCATTTTACATATTTCTGATTTTCCAAAGATTCTTTTATTAGATGAAAGGTAGTATTAGATAGCAGGTTCATCTTGGTCAGTAATAATAGTCAATACATAACAGCCTTGAATGCTATAGTAACTAATTCAATCTTAGAATGCTTATCCTGCTTGTTTTTTTCCTTATCTAGCCTCTTTGATTGCATGGGATCGTGTTTGGGAATTTCATGCTGCTTTTGGCCCTTAGCATATATAATGAAAATTAGGCATTGGAATCTTACCGAATCATCTTCCAGTTTTGTTGGACATAACTTTTATCTTTCTTGTTTTTATTCCTTTGGTGTTAACATATACGGGGAGATGTACTTTTATAAGTTGAGAATTCAGTATTAGAGAAAGATTTACTTATTTTTTCCTAAAAAGAGAAACTCAAAAATGGATTTCTTCAAGATCAAATGCAACTAAAAAGAATGAGGCTTTTCCAGTTGAATCTTTACTTGATTTACTGAAACACAGGAGAGTTTCTCGCTCTGTGTTGCAGATACAGGTGGATACTTTGTTAGTTATCTCTAATAATCATATTTTTGTTGTGTTTAATAACTAATTTTGGGTTTATGATTTAGGAGTGAGGAGGGAATATATTATGCTTTGGACCTTGGTGGTACAAACTTTAGAGTTTTGAGAGTCCACTTAGGAGACCAAAAGTCTGCTATTCTTGGACAAGACATTGAACGCCAACCCATTCCGCAACACCTAATGACCAGCACAAGCCAGGTGACTCAGTTTGTTCTCCTAATTTTTCTGTTATCTTCCTGCAAACATCAATTTTTTTATTTGATTTGATAGAGATCAACAATCTTTACCCTTTTTTGTTATATGTAGGATCTTTTTGATTTCATTGCATCATCGCTAAAGGACTTTATTGAAAAGGAAGGTAATGTCATGGAACAGACTTCACCTAGGAGGAGAGAACTTGGCTTCACATTTTCATTTCCTGTGAAGCAATCTTCTGTCTCATCTGGCATTTTGATGAAATGGACAAAAGGATTTGCGATTGCAGATACGGTTAGTTAACAAGAGTCTTTTCTCTTATATTCTATATAGTTCAAAGTTTGTAAATGTCTGACACTTACCTTTTATGAATAAAGTCGTAATTATCAATCTTGCGGGATGTGACACTTCCCTTTTCAGTATTTGCTTGTCAATATTTTGATAGGAAATTTAGTAATGCTCGTGTTAAATAGAAACTGTATTGTTTGACCATGCAAAGCTAACAGCTTGAAGAAGCTGTGCTTTATTTTGTGAGCCATCTCCATATTTCCTTTATATTAAGAGTGACTACAAGTGAGAAATAGTTATCAGTGATGTGAATATGTGGTACATATTTAAGAACCTCCTACTCATGCCCTTTTTTCGAGGTCATTGATATGGGATTGTCAATTTAGTATATATCTTTCTTTCTGCTCTCATGTTTCTTTATTTGCAGATTGGAAGAGACGTTTCTGAATGTCTGCAACTAGCAATGTCCAGGAAAGGTCTAGATGTGCGGGTTGCAGCACTGGTGAGCACTTCCCTTTTCCCGTTTCTTGCTTCTCCGCAGCTTCTGCTAAGACATATTTCCTTGCCCATCTCTGTGAGACTACTTTTGGATTTTTGCCATCTTCCACTAGCTCATGTTACATGGTTTAAGGCTCCTTTGTTTTTACTTTTAGGTGTTACATGAGCTGTATGATATGAGATTTTTACCTTTTAGTCATGTATTTTCTCCTTATAATAGGATAGTTAATTGTAGAACTTATCTCAGTGAGGCTGTAGAATAGACGTCCCAACACTGTTTTTTTTAAAATCTCTGTAGAACATTAAAAGAAAGGAAATGGGCATATATAGAAATGATTTTTTTTCCTACTATCAAGTATCTCGCCTTCTTTGAGTGTTCAGTCCAAGTTGATATTGGATCATTCAGTTTGGATGACACAGGTGGTTTACAGAGAAAGTTTCAGATCTCAGAGGAATTTGATGTTACGAGTAATTTTTTTAATGTAGTATTTGGAGAAAAGTAGTTGGTTATGAATAAAATATCCTTAGTGTGCTTTTTCAAAAAAAAAAAAATCCTTAGCGTGAGGGCAATGGCATTTCTACATTCAGGAAAAATCATTATTTTGTCCTAGATTATAAATGTCTTCCCTCGTGTATAAGTTAGAGAAGTACTGTGGTTAATATGTTTTTGCCCTCGTCATATAATAGTTTTTTCCTTCAAATTTTAATCGAGGCTTGATTAGTTTTAGCTCTTGTGCAATGGGTGTTGGAGCTTATTGTTGCTGCATTATGCCCCAGATAAACGACACTGTGGGAACTCTAGCTCTTGGACATTATAATGATGAAGACACAGTTGCTGCGGTTATAATTGGGACTGGCACTAATGCATGCTATTTGGAGCGAGCAGATGCAATTATTAAGTGTCAAGGTCTTTTAACAACATCCAGAAGCATGGTATATTTATTTGCTTATGTTCATAATTTTTTAATTATTAGTTCTTTTTATATAAGTTTGCTTACACGTCTTCCACTTTCTATAAATTAGGTGGTCAATATGGAATGGGGAAACTTTTGGTCATCTCATTTACCAAGAACCTCATATGATATCGACTTGGATGCTACTAGCCCAAACCCAAATGATCAGGTAAAGTTTCTATTTCTTGGAAACTGTGTATTTTATGTGACTTATTGCACATTTCAAGCATCATATTCAATGATTATGCTGCAGGGCTTTGAGAAAATGATATCAGGAATGTATTTGGGAGACATTGTCAGGAGAGTGCTCCTTAGAATGTCTGAGGAATCAGATGATTTTGGAACTTCATCTTCAAAATTAGCAATTCCTTTTGTCTTGAGGTGCAACATGTTTTCTGTTCAAATTTGTTTCCAAGTTCAGTTTCTTGTTTATCCTAACTGTATTTTGTATTGATACATGTGAGATCTAACTGCATCTTCTCACTCTTTTCTATGGATATTTCTATGCAATGTCTGTAATATAGTACTTATTAGTTTAACTGGATATAATGACAGGACACCGTTGATGGCTGCCATGCACGAGGATGATTCACTTGACTTGAGTGAAGTAGCCAGAATCCTAGAAGAAGTTCTGGAGGTAGACCCTTTTATCTTCCTATGCTACACTAAAATATTGTAACTTAATGATTTTGGCATATGATATTTGTCCACTACTTGGCCTTCTTACTGTCTGGTTCTTGGGGTCCCTTATTTTCAGTTACCTGATGTGCCAGTGAAAGTCCGGAAGCTTGTAGTGAAGGTATGTGATGTGATTACTCGAAGGGCTGCTAGACTAGCAGCTGCTGGTATCGTAGGAATCTTGAAGAAGATTGGTCGAGATGGGAGTTGGGGCAAAGGCAGTGGAAAATTCAGGAGTGATAGGCCAAGTGAGATGAGAAGAACAGTTGTGGCTATCGAGGGTGGTTTATACACAAGTTACACCACATTCAGAGAATACCTGAATGAAGCGATGAAGGAAATTTTAGGGGAAGAAGTTTCCCCTCACGTCATTCTGAAGGTGATGGAAGATGGATCAGGCACGGGGGCAGCTCTTGTTGCTGCTGCAAATTCACCCTCTGAGGCGGATAAGGTACAGCTGTAGTGAATATAAGCAAATAGTAATATATATACACATATATATCTTATACACAGCTTTGTAAATTGTAGAAAATATCCCAATCCATCAAATGTAAAAGGAAGGTTGTGTATATGTGTCATATATGTCAAATATGATATTATATAGTCTAGGATATATCCCCATTGCTGTCTTAGAATGGTGTTGGCCCATTGCAAGTTGAAGAAAATTAATGGTATTGTTGATTTACCCCATTTCTTTATTTTGTGCATGTAAATAGATGATCTTTTGAAATGCTCTCATTTAATTATTTATTCATTTGCTTATGTCTGATGTCTCAACACAACTACTCTTTCTTTTCCACTCGTATTATTTTATGCCTTAAATGGTTCGATAATCTCGTATGCTCACTTATTATTTAATACAGTTATGTACATGCAAATCCTTGGTGAACATTAATGGAAAAAAGGAGGCATTTGGCCATGCAAGCTTTTCCATAAAAGCTTATAAAGTAAAGGGATTCTGTAAGGGAGAAGTTGACCACTTGATTTCAAATCTTTTAGCGTTCCTTTATTCACATTCCAGTAAAGTGACATCATTTGGAATCAACAAGATATCATCCTCCCTACAAAAGGGGAAGGGAACCATTATCCCGTCTTTTTGTCCACTTGTTTAACTTTATGTTACTAATTGACATGTTTGCGCTTCATACGATGAATATATAATGTAAAGACATACATATGTAAAAATAAATACAAAAAGAATTGGAAATAGAAAATGTACATGAGAAATACATGCACAAGAAAAAAGAGATAAATAAGTTAAGAGAGACGGTACAAACATGGTATCTATATACGCATCCATTGAATTAATGATAAAGAAATTCAATACTGCTTTTAGGTTATGTTTGGTATGGGATGGTCAAAATTTTCTCTATGAAAAGATATTTCGTTTCTTATTTCATTAGTGAAAGTAAAAAAAACAAGTTTCACAAGTGACAATCCATATTGATTGTATTCTTTCGTCCTCTAACACGTCTCGTTTTCACACCCACCCCTATAGCCTCCATCCCTGCCTTACTTCCATCTTCCATATTATTTGCTTGGATTACCATGTTACAAGACAAAGACATTCATTGTATGGATAAAGAGGCCGTATTTGGCAAGGAAATTTATGAGGAAATGACTCAGGAGTTACTAATTAATCATCATTATTGACACCCAATTTTGACTCTCCATATTTAATTATTTAAGATCTCGTAAGTAATAAAAAAAAAAGATAACAAAACTTTTTTAAAAGTATGAAGATATTTTATTTATTATAAAATTTTCCATTTTTCATTCGGGAAAATCATTTCATAAATATCATTTTTTATAAAAATTAAATATAAAATATAGATATAAATATTTACTACTTACTTTATCATTTTTGAGAAATTTATACCAAGTAAATATCGTTCTTAAGGATTAAATCGATTTTTGATTAATTATAATTTTTATTGTTACAAATAAATATTATCGTATATTATTCAAAATTACAAAGCTTGATTAATTAGTTACTTTTACAATGACCAAATTTTGTCAAATAAGTTGATCTTTCAAAATAATTATTTTTACTTTAGGCTATTTAATAAATAAAAAGGCTATAATTTAAATAGATTAAATTGAGCAAAACCTGGCAATTCAGGTCTTCTAAACTCAGTCAATTCATGTGTGTCACGTAGGCAAACACATGGATTGTGCTTCTTTAGCTTTAATCTCAATTCTTTGATTTGATCTAATGATTCTTATTAATTCAACTTTTTACGCTTGTATATATATATGATAAAAATCATTTCTCCCCTTCAATTTTGTTTTAAAAATCAAACTCTTTCCTCAACTTTGAACAATAATCAAACTCTTTCTTTTATCTTATGAATTGTCCATTTAACTCTTGTTATATCACATATATGTCATTCCTCTTTATATATATAAAATTTATTTTTAATCTAGGTATTTGTACCTTATTTTAAATTCATTAATATTATTAGATGAAGAATATTTTTATGAATTTATCATAAATTTTAAATATTATTTTATGATCGTTATTTCAATATAATATGCATTAAGTGTGTGTATATGTATGCAAATATTTTTTGTCTTTCTTCACTGTTTTACTTCATGCGTTTCATATTACTTGACCCTTGTTGATATGACATTGCTTAAATATTTTTATTAGAGGTGTATTTTACGAAACTAACATTATGAATAACGTTTTGAAACTTTAAATTTGTCTACCACTATTTTATGTAGTTATTTAATGCTAAGGGTAGAAATAAAAATTAAATTATTTTTTATTTTATGAAAATAACAATTTTAAAAATGAGGATGAAGTAATATAAATGAGGGAGGTATTGTCTATTGTGAAAGCACATTATTGTGAACCTTTTTTCCTTCACTTTTACATCTTGTTTTTATTGTTTCATATTTTTACAGATGGATGCATTGACAACCAAACGTGGTAAGGAAGGAGGTTGGGTCGTTTGAAGATAAATTGACAGCCATGGATACAAGTTGTGATGACACACCATCAATTATTAAGGAGGCACATTTCGAAAAAGATTTCTCCATCTGTCTCTAACGAGGTACATGTGATTCTATCACCTTGTATCGTCTACAGACTACAAGTGTATCCTCAATTCAAGTAGTTTGGATGTCTTTCAATCGAGAGCATATTATATTTTTCATTTCGTAAGTTTTTCTATCACAATCTAAAAATAATACTTAGCAAACAAACATTGTTCGATAGTACTATTAGTTAAAAAATTAATCAAACTAGTTTTGTTATAAAACATGCATAAAGAGTGACGTGAGACGATGGAACTTTTTTCGGTTAATTAATTTCTTAATTTGCTTTTGTTTTTCATGCTCCACATTATTTATAACGCGATCTAAAATTTTTAATAAATGTTTGGATTCCCCCCACAATCTAATTTTAAAAAAAGCACAATAATAAATTAAAAGTGAACAAAAAAAGATACCATCATCTTTGAATAACATAACTTCTAATATATAATCAAATTACAAATATTTTTTTATTTATTGTCATCAACAATTAAGAAAAGCTCTATAACTAAGATACAGTATGAATTATCTTAATATGAATATTTATCCATTCAGGAAATGTTATAAATGACAAAACATTTAGAATTTAAATAGAATTTGGAGCCCAATTAGATTTCAAAAAGTAATAAATCTAAGGAAAAAATTATGTAAATAGTCAACATTTTTAATTTATTTGTTAAAAATAACTATCATTTTAAAAAATTATTAATTATAACTATATTATAATTAAATGTCAAATCAAAAGTAGCCTAATATTATTTCTTTTTTTCTTAACTTATTTATAATTTTTTTATTTAAAAATATTTAGTATTAATAATAGAATCATTTCACTCTCTCTCCTTTTTTAACCAGATTCACACTATTTCATACCATTTATATTTAAAAATATTTAATATTAAAAATATAATTTTTTTCTCTCTCCCATTATAAACTTTTGTATCCTATGATAAACTAGATATCTTTTTCAAAATTTGTATTTGTGTTGAATATATCTTCCAGTTCAAATTCGTATTCATATTTATTTTTTAATGTATCTTCAAGTCATTTACTATTTTTTTTTACTGCAAATACAAATTAAAGAGATACAAATATATTGTATTTTTTTTCAAACTCCTAAAATATCTTCCAGTCATTTTCTTTTATAAATTATACAAATGATTCATATTTATTTTGACTGTATCTTCCAGTTCCAAATGAAAAAACAAACTATTCACTTACAATTTTTTAGTTTTATTTTAACTATAGATACAAATTAATGAGATACACATATATCTTTTTTGTATTCGTTATATTTATATGTATTCAGTATATTGTATGCAATATATTATATTCACAAGGATTCGACTATATTTATATGTATTCATTAAATTTTTTTGTATACTTTTTGAACGTCATAGATTTGAAATTTTGTACCCATCATAAACTAGATACCTTTTTTCAAAATTCGTATGTGTGCTAAATATATATATGAAAATATACATGAAAGTAGTTGGGTTGAATGTATTCTCCAGTTCTAAACGAAACAATAAACTATTCATTTACAATTGTTTACTTTTATTTACCGTTGATACAAATTAATGAGATACAAATATTTTTTTTTATATTTTATTATGTTTACTTGTATTCAGTATATTATATTCATAGGGTTTCAAATATATTTATATATATCCATTAAATTTTTTTATATCCTTTTTTGTATGTCATAGGTTTCAAATTTTGTATCCCAATATAAGGTACATACCTTTTCAAAATTACTATTTGTGTTGAATGTATCCTCCAGTTCAAATTCATATTTGTATTTATTTTGCATGAAGAACCTTGTATCCTGCAAATTCTTTCAAACAAGTGTATCCAAAAAACAAACATTCAATTTGCTAAAATATATTCTTTTTCCTATTCAAATTTATATTTAAAAACATATGAGAAAGTATTCAACATGTTATTTGTATTAAAAAATAGAAGAGTATACAAAAGTATCGAGAACATATTATTTTTAATAAACAAAAATGTATCTCAATCTCTTTGTATTCCATATCATTAATATAGAAATATTCAAAAGGATTCGTCATTTGAATTGTATTCATGGTCTACTTTGCACATGTAATTAGTATCCATAAAAATTAAATAGTACTTCTTATGTTCACACTTGTATTCAAAATCAAACGAGTATACAATTTTTTTACCAACAAAATACCATAAAAGATACAACACAAAATGTACTTTCAACTAATTCTATTTCAAAAATTATGTACCACAATTAATTTATATTCCAAAAAAATCATTAATATATCTATAAGCTAAAATATTTTTTTCGATTCAAATTTATATTAAAAAATAATTGAGAAAACAAATTCTGTATCAATGAAGATTTAAACAAAACAAACATACAAAATTCTATTTTAATTCAAAATATTTCCAGAAACAACTTTCAATTGATAGTTTCACAACATATTGAATTTGAAATAAAACATTCAAAATTTTGAGGTTAAAAACAATTTGAATTCAAAATAAAAATGATTTGAATGAATACTTAATTGATTTTTGCACAAATTCAAATTCTAAACATCGATCTCTTTTTATCAAGCCATAAACTAATCAATCGAATAGCCATCTACAATGAAGAATTGAAACTTGTTAATGGAAGAAGATGAGAGAATAACTGAAAAATATTCTCTCCTAATTTGTAACATAAGTAATTGAAAATTTTCAAGAACGAATTACTAAATTTGAAAAATGCTCCCTCATGACTTTATCACCATATTTGAAAGATTCTCTCTCATGATTTTCTTTAATTATTTATTTATTAATTATATGTATCAATTAAAAAATAAAGAATACATAAATCATGTGGATGACAACTCAAAATATAGTTATTTTCAATAAATATTGAAAGTGTAGCTAATGAGTCCTATTAAATGCTAAAATGTAGCTATTTTGATAATTTTCTCCAAATCTAATTATACATAATTTTTTATACAAACAATTCATTATTCCTGAGATAAGGTATGGAAGCAGTTTAATTATTTTCATTTGAGTCGATTTAAGTCTTTCTCTCCTCGTACAGTCTTGGCTCTAGTAAAGAGAAAGAATCTCTTCATATCTTAATATGAGTATTTATCCATTTAGAAAATATAACAAATAAAAAAATATTTAGAATTCAGATAGAATTTAGAGCCCAAAGTTAACCTGAAAAAAAGAAGCAACAAATCTAACTATACATTAATTTTGATACAAACAAATAATTATAGATACACCAGCACAAATGGAAAAAAGTGGGATATGCAATTTTAAATTTTACGAATTTAGCATGGCTTAGATTTAAAATTTATTATATATAAAGTTTTTCCATAGGAGAATGGGATGGCAGTTAAATGGTACCACTTTCTTACCTGTATTAATATATTACAAATCCTCCATTATCCTTTTTCCTAGTAAACCATTTTTATGATTAATAATTAGCTATACAAGTGTGTGTATGTATATATAATGAGTTAATAATTAGCTATACAAGTGTATGTATATTTATATATATTATCATAAATCATCTTACTAGAAAGTGCTTCATAATAACAAAGGATACTAATTGATTTTACAATTTTCTATATTTTAGGGTCATTCATATGGTCATACTCGGAGGAGACTCCTCTCCATTTCCTTTCTCTCCATTTTCTCTAAGTTTCTATTTTGATGACTGACACGTGGCATAAGTTAAATTTTAATGACTAAGATTTAATTGACACTTTTTTCTCTCTCCATTTAATGACATGAGTCAATTAAATCTTAGCCATTAAAATCTAACTTATGCCACATGTCATCCATCAAGATAAGAACTTGGGGAAAATGGAGAGGAGTCTTGTCCGTCATACTCCATCTTTTGGCATATGGTCATACTATGCTACCAGTAGGTAAGTCAATCCGTAATTCGAAACTTCTAGTATTGAGTTTACGGGTAGAAAATTAATAGAAATCAAACAGTTTGAAGGCCAACAGAGTAAATAAATGGAACAAACTAAAATATAAACAAATCAATAATGATCCCTCCCAAAACTTGAAAGACACAAGTACAAAGCTGATACAACATAGATACAAGTCCCAAAAGTGGACCAAAACATATACACACACAATAGGCTAATTTCAAAATAACAAAAAACTGGCCATAAGTACAGAAGGAGACGATAATGATCCAAACACCTTGGGCTCACACTCGTTTTTGAATCAGACTGTTGCAGGCCTGAGGAATCAACATTGGTAACTGATGTTTGAAACGACATCACAAAAATAGATATAGAGTGTAGTATGAGTACCAAGACAATAGGTACTCAGTAGATATCATAGGTTGATTGAGCAGGAAAAGAAAAGACAATATTAAAAAAAAGGAATAAATCAGAACAAAGGTCAACAGAAAAAATATAAGATAAAGTAAGTAAGTAGTATACAGAGCAGTAGAAAGAACTAAGCTAGAGAAAACTACAGTAAACTACACCTAATTGGGTCCCCATAATCCCAGAAAGTATACTCATGCACAATTTAAAATAAAAATTCAAACAAACCTCCATAAGCTCATCGGGTACATAGTAATTAAAACTACAGAGATTTGGAACCTACAAATCTAAAATATGAGAATGTAGAATCAGAACCTTATCCCAATTAAATAGTGATAGAGAGTACCGAGACCAAACCTTGAACTGAATGCTCGTCGAAAGTATCAGTACAATCGAGATTGGAACTCAAATTTAGATACTCACCTAGAGAATCTATGGAATGAGGCTAGAGCTCAAATCTGGATGCTCGTATCCATGTAGCGGCGGTCAGAATTTGAATTCAGATACTCAATAAAAACATAACCGTGGGCATTGAGAATGTCCATATCAAACTGTTGTCAGAAGTCACCATAAAAAACCATCCACACTAAGTATATCAATACAACCATATGAGCCTAGCCCCAAAGATCGATCTCGTATTGCAAACTGAACTTGATTCACTGGCATGCCTCACAAGCCATAGAACTGAGAAATTATGGATAAGATCTTTATTAGAGCAAGGTCACTACATAGCTAAGGACCACTATTATACTAAAGTATGCTATACCAGTCTACAAGGATCTAAGCCAGTCAAAACGAGGTCGGGGCAACTAAGACAAGCATAAGTCATCCTAAACTAAGGCCAACATGTTTAAAAAAAAAGAACAAACATTCAACACAACTCAAGGCATGGAAGATCAACAATAACAAACACATGCTCAAAAGTATCCAAAATTACCCCAAAAGGGACCTAAATCATGATTTCTAAGCACCTAAACATGATCCATAAGCTATCTAACTCTAATTCCAACTACTAAACAAGTGTTCACATATTCAAGCTCAGTCTAAGGAATAGAAAGTCATAGGCTGCTGGTAGGCTAATTATACATGCTCTAAAAGGTCATAGGCTGCTGATAGGCTAATTATAGATGCTCTAAATCATAAAGTCAGAGCTTTTCTTTTCGTACGACCTCAGAACACTGCCATGCTATCAAAAAAAGAATTATAATGTCAGTACAGTTGATTAGACACTGAAATTACAAGAAACAAAGATGGGCCTATTTCAGGGTCTAAAATAGAAAAATGGGACTTGCACTAAAATTTCTAGAATTGAATCCTTAAAAAGATCCTAAATAGTCTTGTATCCCAAAATAGAACACAATTCAGGGCTCGGAATAGCCTAATTTAGAACAAGAAAGAAAATTATATTTTAAAAGATAAAATACAACAACAATAGTTTTTTAACAAAATAAACCTCAAACAAAGATACTCAACCGATTACACACCCATATAGTCTCAATAGTTTTAGATGCCTAGGACTTGGAATCATTCAATTCAGAGCTAAAAAATGAGAAATATATCAAATTTCAAAGGTGAGAAAATGAGTTGAGTTCATCTCAAATTAAATTAAATAGTCCACTGAGATGACCTTCACGAACGCATCCATAGTGGCCCGCGAACGCGAAGATCACACAAAGTTGTCCTTCATAATCGCAAAGAACAAACTCTTAACCCTCCTAGAATGTTGCACAAGCCCTGCGATCATGGAGGTCAATTATCCTGCACTTCAAAAATACAACCAAGAGGCCCGCAAATCTGATGAGAAAAACGGGCCTCCATCAGATGATGCATTTCAACTGGTTTTTGTCCAACTCTAATTCTCTAAATGAGTGTGTGAGATTTGCTCATAAACTGTGCGTGCAAATAAACTATGCTAGCCAACCAAATTTGGTATTCCATACTTAATGGTGTAGTCAAAATTTTTAAATGAGGTCATCTTGATAGAAAGTAGGTCCTACATCCAAATGCCATTTTAAACCAAAATCACCAAGGGGCTTGAAATTGATCCAGAATCCTCATAAACTAAACAAAAGGTTGTTCTAGACCAAACTTGACGTTTCAGAGCTAACCATACTGTTAGAATTATCATTTGGCCATGATTTCCAAGAATGTTGACCAAGGTCAACCTTGAGCCAATTTTCAAAGTTTAAAACACTAAGTGGTTTGACTCGCACCGAAAACCTTAGTACTCGATCTGTCCATGCTTCTAGACTAAAATGACTACTTTGGAGCTAATGAAATTGTCATAATTCTGCTTTAAGACCTCTTACCCACATTCTTTTTTACCAAAATTAACTTTTTAAATTATAAAGACCTCAAAGTATGAAAAACTACACAAAAATCAAATGAACGATCAGACGACTAAACTATCAGTTCCAGCAAGTCATAAATAACCTGGGGTCATTATAGAAAAGCTCTAACCAGGGTGAAGGAAGTAGTAATACAAAAGTAACCTAGAGGATCATTACAAAATTTAATGACAATTATGTGGTACTACTTCCTTACGTGCACGTAGCATTTGATACTCCATTACCCTTTTTTCTAAATAAATCACTTTTATGATTGATAATTAGATATAAACGTACATTCTTATGATAAGTTTCCTTACTAGAAAATGCTTCATAGTAAGAAAGGGTCTTAATTTTATAATTTGTTATGCTTTAGAGTTATATATATGGTCATATTTCAATCTTTTAGCATATTGTCTTATATTTGTCATGGCATTAAAAGTCTAGCGATTTTGTTTGACTCCTTACATAGGGGAAAAATGTCCAAATTTACTCTTCCACTAAGGTTCAAATTATCCATCGTTATACTTTATATTTAAGCTTTGCCAGAGTAAAAAATAAACATGATACAACTTATATGTTACTGACAAAGATATAAATTATTTCAAATTATAACAAGCCAAGTTAGCTCAGGTCTAAAATCACTAATATTGAACATTTATTTAATTCTACATAGATAGTAAACATATTTTTTTAAGGTTATTTTACCTTAATCCCTCTACAAAATAGTTCAAACATTAGATTGATTTAAAATCAAAAGAAAATTATCAGATGTAGAGGTTTCATCCTCCTTATTCCTCTCCATAGATAGATTTTTTATGAAGTGATAGACTTCAACTCATATCTGGATGTAGCAAAGCTTGGCCATATTCTTCATATTCTTGTGTTTGGCAACTTTGAATTAATGTTGATTCTCACTTTTTAGCAACTCTCATTTACAAATACTCTCAAGATACTGATCCCACAACTTCTACGATTGTTCTCAAAGGTTCTATAATCCCTCACCATAGGTTGTTGTTTGAGTTGCTAAACAAGGTTTTATTGCCATGCTCTGATGAGACTGTACAGCATGACCTCCGTATTCACGGATGTAGGCCGCGTTCGCGGATGTCTTTCCGCTTTTGTGGAGTTCTTTGGTGACCTGAAAAAGTGTGTTTAATATAAATGATGGGTTTCATCATTTTTCACTATTTTTAATATTCTAAGCTCGGTTTTGGAGAGAATTTTCAAGGCAAGCCTTTTTGCTAACGTATTTCTAACCTATGTCTTCAATTCCCATTGATTAATTTGTGATTTTAACATGAAAATTGGAGATTTTAATTGAAGAAATTAAGATTTTCTCGGACATTAATTTTTGATAGAAAAATGGTGCATGTGAGTTCATTTCAACTCCTTTTTCAAAACGGTTTTCGCCATTAGATTCCTTATTACTTGGAGAATATTTTTATGTAAACATTTCTAGATTTCGAGAACTTTTTTGGTATAAAATATTTAGACCATTTTTTCCTTTTCACCTAAATTATTTGATTTTAGTGTCGTTAGTTTCATTTATGGTGATTTGGAGTATTGTAAAAGGAGAAAAGACATGAATTTGACTTGATTGAGACTTCTATTATGCCAAGTGGACTTCTAACCTCTTGTTAAGTATGATTGAACCATGTATTATACTATGTGTGTGGGTTTGAGTGATTTGTGATCTGAAATGGGTTAGAATTAAATTACTATAGGCTTTGATCATGGGATTTTGGGCTGGGTAATTGTAAATGTGTAAATCCTTGACTTGTGAAATAATTGTGGCATTGTGAATACTTGAGGGATTGTATATTTGTTGATATTGATATTGAAATGTTCTGGTATTGAGATTTGTATTAATGTTGGAATCGTGATGATATTGATATTGTGTTGTGAAATAACTGTGGAATTGTGAATACTTGTGAACTCGTGGATTATCTGATATTGATCATTGAATAAATGATTTATGTGGACATCTTGCATATTCTTATACTTATGAAAGTGATTATTGTGTTATGATGACATGTATTGCTTGATGTTCTATTGATGATGAAAAGTCGAAGGAAAATTGTTCCAGCTAGAAAAAGAAAGAAACAAAAGAAATGAAAAGCCGAAGAAAAATGGTTCGGCTACATATGAAAGTAAATACCGAAGGAAAATGGTTCCGGTGGATACATGGTCCATGTGAGGCCCCCATGGGTTTTGGGCTGAGATTATCAATAAATATGTATAGTAGGATAAATATGCATCATGATTACTTGACATTGCACCGCATTGTTTACATTTCATAGTATTCACTCCATTTCATATCATTTCTTCTTGAAGTTGTTACATGTACTACGTGTGGTGTGTAAAATGCTTTGAACCTTGCACGTTGTGCATATTGAGCTACTGAAAGATTGTGACATATGTTGATAACTTGAGCCTTGTACATTATGGAGACTAGACTATGTATATACTGTGTTATGAAACTGAAATTGCTTATGTTGCTAATAGACTATTGTACTACTTTACTCTGGGATATTATTCTATACTGTGAATATAATTATATGTCGTGTTGTGCTGGGAATCTTCTGAGTATAGGTATGTAGTTCAGTGGTATGTGGTTGGGTGGATAAGAGTACCTGTGTTCTTCATTACTTTACTCCAGATCTAGTTTTCATTTGCTGAGTACCGTGTTGTTTGATGCTTACCCCTTGCTATATTCTTTTAGGTTCTGAGCCCGGTCCCTCTTGACGGATTTTCCCAGTGTCAGGATCGAGCTTTTGAATTTTTGAAGAGGTACCTGCTTGTCTCTTCAATAGACTTTCAAGGATTCCTTATTATGTTATGTTCTATTTGTGGACTATACATTGAGATTTGTATTTTCTTTTGAGTATTATTATGTAGAGGCTTGTACATGTGACACTAGTTTTGGGATGGTTTTAGTTTAGGTTCTTTATGCTTATCTTCCACTTTAAACTGTTTTATCTTTCACTTTTTTTAATGTATTGGACTGTTCATGTTTAGGCTCACCCGCCTTAGTGGGTTAGGTGAGTCCCATCACGCTCGGATTTTGGGTCGTGACCATTTGTTATCAGAGTCCTAGGTTCATAGGTCTCACATGTATACAAGCTCAATCTATTAGATTCTTAAGGATTGGTACAACGACGTCCGTTACTTATTATTGAGAGGCTATGAAGACTGTTAGGAGATTCTCTTTTACTTCTTTCTAATCAAGTCATGTGTGAGTTCTTGTTTAAGTGTTGAGTGATCATGTGTCCTTTTGATAGATGGCGAGGACTAGATCTACAACAACTAACAAGTAGAGGCATTCCCTGAGATTGCTATTGGGACCCCAATAAGGTGTAGAGGTCGAGGCCGAGGAGCAACACCAACTAGAGACTATGAGCGGGGTATCTCCCCTGAGCTAGATATGGAGCCTAGAGATGAGCAGGTTCCTCTGGGGTATATTGCAACACCACAACTATAGGATACACTTATAAGGGTATTTAGTGTGCTTGAGACTATAGGGCAGGCAGGTAACCCAGCTGATACACCAGGTATATCTCAGACACGAGTGAGGGTTCAACCTCTGGATCAGTAGTAGGCCCTTGAGGCCTAGGTACAGGTGGTTAGCCACTAACAACACCTATTGTTGATGTTCCCCTAGTAGTTGCCTTGACTGATGATGAGCAACACAAATATGAGAGATTCAGAAAGATGGACCCACCTCAGTTTCAAGGTGGGAAGGCTGAGGATGCACATGAGTTCTTGATTACTTGTAGGGAGTTACTTGAGGCTGTTGGGCTAGCAGAGTCTCACGGTGTTTGGTATGTTACCCTGTAGCTCCGTGGCCCAGCCAAGGAGTGGTGGAGGACTTGTTCAGGGTCTCTTCCAGTTTGGTCTCCTCCGATTACTGGGGAGACATTCTCCAGTACTTTCTATGATAGATTCATCCTTTGGAGTGTCGGGGAGGAGAGTCAACTAAGATTTTAGAGTTTGTGGCAAGGAACTATGATAGTTTTAGAGTATAAAATTCATTTTTCCAGTTAGCTCGACATGCTATGGCTATCCTTCCTACTGAGGTGGAGACTACGCTGATTCGTGAGGGGGCTGACTTATTCTATCAGACAGTCAGTGTTCTGGGTGTCTAGAGATGGCACCTTATTTTAGTCGATAGTTAGTGCCACTAAGGAAGTAGATCTCATAGAGAGAGAGGAACTTTGGGACCCCAAAAGGCTCCGTACATCTAGGAAGTTCTCGGGGTTCCTCATTCGGAGGCAGAGGTATGACTAGGGGAGGTGGATTATTCTAGTGTCGTGGGGTTAATGTCGCACTACTGATATATGAGGAAAGGCGAGGTCCTCGTGATTCTTATCGTTCGGGCCATAGTTCCCGTAGTTTATAGTAGAGGCCCGCGAGCTAGGGTTGTTACAATATTTCTCTTGTTCCTTCATAGTAGCTGTCCACCCCTAGATCATGTTATAGTTGTATATCTCTAGATCATCTGATTTGCAGTGTCCCACACAGACTCATACTGGGTCCCAAGCTCCTACACCATAGCATCGGTCAGAGATTCAACACCATTAATTCAAGGCACAACCCCACAGACTAGAGGTTGGGGGTAGAGGTCATACTAACAGAGTTGGATGCACGGGAGGTAGAGGAGTGGGTGATGCCTCCAAACATTCTAGTGGTAGAGGGGTAGCTTCGACCAGTGGAGGATGGAGAGGTCAATGTTATGCTTTCCTAGGTAGACCCAAGGCTGTGACCTCTAATGCTGTTATCACTGGTATTGTTCTAGTTTTCCATCGCCTTGCATCTGAGTTATTTGAACTGGACTCCACCTATTTATATGTGTTTGCATATTTCTTATCTAGAATTGATTTTCCATATGATAGTATGTCTGTGCCTATTCATGTATCAACCCAGTAGGTGAGCCTTTAGTAGTGGATCGAGTGTACCAATCCTGTCTTATGGCTTTGGTGGGCTATGAGACTTGGGTGGACATATTATCTTAGATATGGTAGATTTTGATGTTATTTTGGGTATGGATTGGCCATCCTCGTATCGTGCTATTCTTGATTATTATACTAAGACCAAGGATAAAGTGGATCGATTCAAGAGGTTCTTATCCTAGTAAAGTTATTTCATACATTCGGGCCCAAAAGTTGATTGATAGAGAATGTTTGGCTTATTTGACATTTATTCGTGATACTATTTCTGAGCCACCTTCATTGATTCTATTCTTATGTGTATTTCCTACCAATCTACCAAGAGACCCTTCTAACAAGGATATTGACTTTGCTATAGACCTTGAGCCAGACACTAAGCCAATTTCTATCACACCCTATCATATGGCTCTAACTAAGTTGAAGGAGCTAAAAGAGCAGCTCTAAGATTTGTTGAGCAAGGGGTTTATTCGTCCTAGTGTTTCTCTTTCGGGTGCCCCGATTTTGTTTGTGAAGAAAAATGATGGTTCCATGAGGATATGTGTCAATTATCAACAATTGAACAAGGTGACTATTAAGAACAAGTACCCACTTCCTTGCATTAATGACTTGTTTGATCAGCTTCAGGGGCAACATTGTTCTCTAAGATTGATTTGAGGTCTGGGTATCATCAACTACGAATTCGGCCTTCAAATATTCCTAAGACAACCTTTTGGACTAGGTATGACCATTATGATTTTCTTTTCATGTCTTTTAGTTTGACTAATGCCTCTGCATCATTCGTGGAGTTGATGAGCGGGATGTTCTGGCCATATCTGAATTCTTTATTTGATAGTATTCATTGATGACATCTTGGTTTACTCTAAGACCGAGAATGACCATGTGAAACATCTCAAAATTGTGCTCCAAAGTCTTTGGGAGGAGAAGTTATATGCTAAGTTCTCCAAGTGTGAGTTTTATTTAAGTTTTGTGGCATTCTTGGGACATGTGGTGTCCAAGGAGGACATCCGAGTTGATCCAGTGAAAATTGAGGTTGTTCAAGGTTGGACTAGGCCTACCTCAGCTACAAAGATTCACAGGTTTATAGGTTTGGCTGGTTATTATCACTGTTTTGTGCATGACTTCTCTACTATTGCAACTCTACTAACTAGGCTCACTAAAAAAATGATGTATTTCATTGGTTCGATGAGTGCGAAGAGAGATTTCAAAAGCTCAAGTTATTGTTGACTACTGCTCCTATATTGACCTTGCTGGAGGAGGGTTTTTATTTCATGATTTATTGTGATGTTTCAGGAGTGGGGTTAGGTGGAGTGTTGATTCAAAAAAGGAAGGTGATTGCCTATGCTTCTAGGCAGTTGAAGGCCCATGATAAAAATGATCCCACTCATGATTTGAAGTTGGCAGCATTAGTTTTTGTGTTGAAGTTGTGGCATCACTATCTATATGGGGTCCACTGTGAGATCTTTACTGACCATCACAACTTACAATATATTTTTAGCCAGCGGGATCTAAATTTGAGGCAAAAGAGATGGATTGAGCTCCTGAAAGATTATGATTTTACTATTCTCTATCATCCCAGAAAGCCAATGTGGCGACTGATGCATTGAGTAGGAAGGCTTCCAGCATGGGAAGTCTTGCTACTATTCGGGTGGAGGAGCAACCTTTGGCTAGAGATGTCCAGAGATTGACCAATGGGTTGGTGAGATTATAGGTTTTGGATAGGGGTGAAGTGCTTGCTTTCATAGAGTTCCCCTCATATTTGGTAGATCAGATTCGTGAGAGGCAGTTTGAAGATGAGAAGTTTTGTATCATTCAAGACAAGGTGGCTAGAGGTGAAGCTAAGGAAGCGATACTTGATTCTGATGGTGTTTTTTGGATTGAGAGTCACATTTCTGTGTCCAAGGTGGGTGATTTGATTAGATTAATAGTTGAGGAGGCTTATTGCACCAGGTATTCTATCCATCTAGGAGCAACAAAGATGTATCATGATTGAGCCAACACTGTTGGTGGTGTGACCTGAAGAAGGATATATCAGAGTTTTTGACTAGGTGTTTGACATGCTAGCAGGTCAAATGTGAGCATCTACGACCTAGTGGTTAGTTACAGAGGATGCCTATTATCGAGTGGAAGTGGGCACATATTACCATGGATTTCACAGTAGGTTTTCCTGCTATAGTTGATGGATTCAAATCTATATAGGTGGTGGTGGATCGATTGACTATGTTCGCCCATTTCATTCTAGTCAAGATGAAGTATACAACCAAGAGGTTAGCCCAGCTCTACATTATCCAAATTATGAGACTTCATGGAGTTCCTATTTCTATTGTATCAGACTGCAGTTCATTATTTACATCCCACTTTTGGGGAGCCTTATAACATGGTTTGGGTACCCATTTGGATATGAATACAATTTTTCACTCTCAGACCGATGGGTAGTTTGAGAGGACCATTTAGGTGTTAGAGGATATGCTACGAGCATGTGTCATTGATTTCAATACCAGTGGGATCAACACTTAGCCTTGGCAGAATTTTCTTACAACAATAATTATATTCAATAATTCAGATGGCTCCCTTTGAGGCTTTGTATGGACAGAGGATAGATCGCCTATCGAAAGTTTGACTTAGTAGCGGTGGAGAGCATGGGTATGGATATGTTGAGAGAGGATCTAGAGTGGGTGCGGTTGATTCAGAGTAGGTTGGTGACAGATTAGAGTCGTCAAAAGATGTATGCTAACAAAAGGGGTTCAACCTTTGGTATTCATGGTTGGTGACAGGGTATGGTTGAAGGTCTCACCCTTAAAAGGTGTTATGAGGTTCGGGAAGAAGGGAAAGCGCAGCCTGAGGTATATTGGTCCTTTTAAGATTCTAGACAGAGTGGGAGAGGTGGCCTACATACTTGCCTTGCCACCCAACCTATCTTCATTCCATCTTGTATTTCATGTATCTATGTCGAGGTGTTACATTCTGGAAAAGTCTCATGTGATCTCCATTGTTTCAATTGAGTTGAGGCTAGATTTAACTTATAAAGAGTAGCTGGTGGCCATTTTGGACAAATAGCTGAGGAAATTGAGGACTAAAGAGATAGCTTCAGTGAAGGTCTAGTGGTGCCACAGACCTATGGGTGAGGCTATGTGGGAGATAGAGACAGATATGCATGGCTGATACCCTCAATATTTTGAGCCTCTAGGAATGTTCCTTATGTCATGTTTGAGGACGAACATTTTTTTAGGAATGGA
This sequence comes from Solanum aculeatissimum, assembly GCA_038996855.1. Classification (NCBI taxonomy): domain Eukaryota; kingdom Viridiplantae; phylum Streptophyta; class Magnoliopsida; order Solanales; family Solanaceae; genus Solanum; species Solanum aculeatissimum. The sequence goes on from JBCEWC010001156.1 coordinate 41,039, forward strand.
TGATGTAATGACCTCGAAGGTCATTTTTGACATTCTCAATAAATTTACTATTTTGCCCTTTTCGAGAGTTGCCTTGGATTATTTTTGGTTGAGTCTAAAAATCAGATTTTGAAAATTTTGTAAAAAGTTGAGTTTTTGATTAAAAAAAGTTTTTAAAGGCTTAAAGTTTAAAATTTCAAGTTTTGTGATCATCTTGAGTTTCGAGTGTCAAAATACAATTATGTCAATTCTATCAGCTCCGAAATACAAAATCTTGTCTAGAAGATTTGACAAAACCAAATTTGGTGTTAAAATAAAGATTTTAGACCAAAAGTTGCATTTTTAGTTGAATTTGGATTATAGTTTGACTTTGGTCAACATTCAGATTTTGGAAGCTCGAATCAAAATTTTGACAATTCCAGTGGTTTCGCATGGTGAAACTAACGCTAGAAATGGTCTCATTGTAATTTTTAGAGTTTCCGAGGACAGTTTGAGTATTTTTAATCTTAACTAGTTTCTTTGAGTTTTATCGGGTTCTGGGCCAAGGAGGCCTCTAACTCGAATTTCTATGATTTCATTAAGTCTAGAACGTCATTTTTGATAGGTTTGCATATCTGATTTGTGTGTATCGGATTTTGAAGGAACCCCGAGGGTCCGTTCTGTGTATAAAATAACTATTTTATACTGCAATCTGGTGCAATCATTGTAGTGCTCTACGTTCATGGAGTTGTCCTCCGCATTTGCAGAGAGTTAACCTCCTTGACCTTCGCATTCACAGAGGTGGTCTCCGCATTCGCAGAGTGTTAGCCTCCAGACCTTTGCATTTGTAAATGTAGGCCCCACATTTGTAGAGTGTTAACTTTATTGACCTCCGCGTTCGCAGATGTTTTTCTGCGTTTACGGAGTACTTTTGTGACATGAAATAGTCTGTTTAATTGAAATGACAAGTTTCATTATTTTTTACCATTTTTAATATTCTAAACTCAATTTTAGAGAGAATTTTCAAGGATTTTCAAGGTAAGACTTTTGGGTAATGTATTCCTAACCTATGTCTTCAATTTTCATTGATTAGTTTGTGATTTTAACATGAAAACTGGAAATTTTAATTGAAGAAATTGGGGTTTTCTCGGACATTGATTTTTGATACAAAAATGGTGATTGTGAGTTCATTTCAACTTCTTTCTTGAAATAAGTTTTGCCATTAGTTTCCTCTTACTTGGAGGAACATTTCATGTAAAAAAATTTAGATTTTGAAAACTTTTTCGGTATGAGATTTTTGGACCATTTTGTTCTTTTCACCAGAATTGCTTAATTTTAGTGTAATTAGTTTTGTAATGTGATTGTGATACTATATTTGACTAAATTATGGTGATTTGGAGTATCGTAGAAGGGGAAAAAATGTGAATTTGACTTGATTGTGACTTCTATTAAGACAAGTAGACTTTTAACCCTTTGTTAAGTATGATTGAACCTTGCATTCTCCTATGTGTGTGGGTTTGGGTGATTTGTGGCATGAAATGAGTTAGAATTAAATTACTATAGGTTTTGATCATGGGATTACAGACCGAATAATTGTAAATGTGTAAACCCTTGACATGTGAAATAATTGTGGCATTTTGAATACTTGAGGGCTTGTATACTTTTTAATATTGATATTGATATTGATTTGTTCTGGTATTAAGATTTGTATTAATGATGGAATCGTGATGATATTGAAATTGTGTTGTGAAATTACTGTGGGATTGTGAATACTTGTGAACTCATGAATTATTTGGTATTGATTATTGAATAAATGATTTATATGTACATCTTGCATATTCATATACTTATCAAAGTGATTATTTTGTTATGATGACATGCATAGTTTGATGTTCCATTGATAAAGAAAAGTCGAAGGAAATGTTTCTGACTAGAAAAAGAAAGAAAAGAAATGAAAAGTCGAAGGGAAATATTTTCGACTAGATATGAAAGTAAATGCCGAAGAAAAATGTTACCGGTGGATACATGGTCCATATGAGGTTCCCATGGTTCTGGTCAGAGGTTATCAGCGGATGTGTATCGTAGGACAAACATGCATCATGATTACTTGACATTGCACCACATTGTTTATATTTCATAACATTCACTCCATTTCATATCATTTCTTCTTGAAGTTGTTACATGTACTACATGTGGTGTGTAGAATACTTTGAACCTTGCACGTTGATTAGATTGAACTATTGAAAGATTGTGATATATGTTGATAACTTGAACCTTATACATTGTGGAGACTAGACTATGTCGATACTGTGTTATAAAACTGAAATTGCGTTCTTCATTGCTTTACTTCAGGTGTAGTTTTCATTTACTGAGTACCATGTTATTTGGTGCTGACCCCTTGCTATATTTTTGTAGGTTGTGTGCTCAGTACCTGTTGATAGATTTTCTCAGTGTTAGTATCGAGCTTCTAGATTTGTGGAGAGGTTGTTGCTTGTCTCTTCAATAGACTCTCAAGGATTCCTTATTATGTTATGTTCTATTTGAGGACTATACATTGAGACTTGTATTTTCTTTTGAGTATTATAATGTAGAGACTTGTACATGTGACACCAGTTCTGGGATGATTTTAGTCTGGGTTCTTTATGCTTATCTTCTACTTTAAACTGTTTTATCTTTTGTTTTTGTTATTGTATTGGTCTATTCAGGTTTAGGTTGAATTGCCTTGGTGAGTTAGGTGAGTGCTCACACCTGAATATCGGGTCGTGACATTACGACTACGTGGCATAAAATAATGAATAATGACTCATTCTAGGAAACTCATAATGAAAATTAGGATTAACTGGTTGTCATATAT
>JBCEWC010001157.1:0-43847 GCA_038996855.1 Solanum aculeatissimum
CCCCGCTCTTCTATGTAGAGGCATGTTTGGACAAATCTTACTCTTGTACATTTAACTTGTATGTTGGATATTTGGCTTTGTAATATGATGCTACTTCCATTTGATCTATGATTATGTTCTCATGTTATGGTAATGGCTTATATTCCCTTGTTATTATAATGAGTTGAATGTTGAGCATGATGTGTGACTATGTGCTATGTGCTAGCATGCTTATGCCTTTCCCGTATTGTCCCCATAGCTTGAGTCCCAAGTCCCTAAATCCCTAGAGCTTATGTGCTACATGTTTTAGTTTCTGCGTTTTCGAATCGATGATGAGTGTAATGATGCTATGATGGCTTGATCGAGGGTCTTCAGGTCCTCTTTCACCATATCACACCTAGGCTCCTATTCGAGTCGTGACAGTGAACCGCATCTGCTCAACTAGTCTATCTAGAGATCCAGTAGATCATATCTCATCGAAAGTGTCATAAGGCTCAAACAAAGCATAACTATCATATCCCTCAGACCACAACACACATCCCCAACAGTATGTAGGTATGAAAAGTGCACAGTAGTTAACAATTGTATACAGAAACATATCTGTCACAGAGTAATACAGAACCATGCCTAATCAAAGATAAGTATGTCACAATCTATCTAACCATACATATTTAGAGAAAAAAATATATAGTTAATGTTGTATCATAGGTACCCAAAAAAACCAGGCTCATCTGAATCATATCTAACCCAAAAACAAGCTTACAATACTACCGATAGTCAATCCTAACATCCCAACTATCATATGCCAGTAGCCTCAGGCTATACAAGAATATATATAAGAGTCAAACTTATTATACATACCTATCACATGGCCTCTACCCATATCTAGCCTTTATCAGGCCTGCTCGTATTCCAATAGTGCCAAAACTCACCTACTATAGTGATTACAACTAGTGCAGCCATCAATATAGTGGTTACTGCCTCACATCATCATGTACTACACATATATAGTAAATCCAACCACATATAATACACACTCAACAAACCAGCCCCTCAACTATTACATAACAGCTGCACAAGAATATTCACACAGGTAAATAAAGGTAAAGATAGGTATCTGTGCCAATCCCATGGCATAAGTTACATTTAACCTCTAATAAGTTAACTCACAACTTAATAGTGCTAACAACCAACTAGTATAACATATATAACTATTACAGATCCCAAACAGTGATCACAATCTCAACTAATCAAGTATAGTCTTTAATAAAATATAATCAGAATATACAGATCATGGATAATTATAATCACGATGACATAATATAAGTTTATGTGTCAAAGAGTCCAATAAGTCAAATAAACACTTAAATAGTCAAATATATGTACACAAGTAGCATCAGTTTTTAACTTACCTATGTCGTGTGCTAACTAACCCTTACATTCCTTATCAGAAGCATACACAACCCAAACAATGTTAAAACCAGCTAACTTAACATATGCAGGTATTACAAGGTCAAAATGATAATCATAGTCTCTACATCATATATATATATATATATATATATTTATATATATACTTTGGTCAGGGACCTCCCACAACAAACAGGCTCTCACTACACATTTTAACCCAACTAGAGGTAAGAAAAGCCTAGCCTGCCTAGAAGGCAGTTCCTCATGCTCTTGATCAGCTCCCTCGGGTTTCCCCCTTTTTGATTGCCTCTAGACATGGATTCACAATCAAAACGTGAATCACAAGGGTAACATGGTTGATTTGACTATAACATCTCAAGAAACGGGTGAAATTACATCAATTATGCCTAAAATGGGGAAAATTAGGTCCCATACCCAAAACACCAAACCAACCTCATAAAATGATCCCTACATCACCCCAAGTCCACAGCCAGAAATTAAGCTCATAATAGATTCCGAAATAAGAGGAAACAACCCAAAAATTAAGTTGCATTTCATATCAAAAAAATAATTCTTACATAAATTATCAGTCAAATTCTACAAAAATATAGTCAAAATAACAAGATCCAAGCATACCACAACGTTACTCTAGGTAAATAGAATAATTTAGTCACAAATTTCACTTAATTTCATTGAGAAATGACCAATATATTGAAATGTAAAGTTTTCACTCATTTTCAACGTATATTATGCGAAAATAATGATTTTACCTCAAAACATGCACTAACATTAGAATCCGACACTTCCACAGCATTCCTCACAAATATAAGTACAATGTAGCCTTTTGAATCACTCAAATTGGATGAAAAGTAAACTCGAAATCATGGTGCAAAGTTGGTGGAAATATATATATAATTTCCCTAGAACAGGAAAATATATATATATATGCAGTTGTACAACTACCACATCACTGCCATATGGCAGCACTAGATCATGCCATGTGGCAGGCCCCCAGAACCTGCCACATCATCCCCCTTTTTCTTAACCATTCAATCCCATATGTTGTTTCTCTCTCTAGATCGTTCGAACTCTGATTTTTGCAAACAAACTATGCAACTCTTACAGTTTTAACGTTCCAAAGCCAATGGTGTAGTCATAATTCCTAAAAGAGCTTCCTACAATTTGATATGGGTCCCACTTCCTTAAACATAACTTTTACTAGAAAGCCCCTAGGGGGTCAAATCACAATTAGAAGTCCCCAGTATCAAATGAAGTATCGTCCTAAAACTAACTGGCCGTTTTGAAGCTAATTATGCTATCAAAATTCTCATCCAGAGCACGTTTCTTGAGGGTGTTGACTAAGTCGACTATTAATTAGTCTCGACGACTAAATTTGCAGCCTATGGTATAACTGTATCGAACATGTTCCTAGCCAAGTTCAGGCGTTCTGGAACAAATGGGTCCGTTAGAATCACATTCTGAGACTGTTTACTAAGACTTTACCAGAAAACTCATTTTTATAGTTATAACTTCTTGTTAACTCAAAAAAAAACATAAATCACAACTAACTCAACCAGTAACCATCCCAACAGTTCCAACATATCACCAATGGACCACGATTGCTCTACACATGCTCAAATCAACAAAATAATTACAGAAAAATAAAAATGACCCAGAGGGTCATTACAATATCTCTCACTAATAGGAACATTTATCCACGAAAGTAAAGATAAAGGTACTCCTAGAGACTCCAATAAAAATCACATAGGGATCCTTGCCCTAAAATTACAGTAACCAGTTATTACGATGATCATAAGCATGCTTAGCGTCCAATAACAACTCTCATAATCTCAACTAACCAGAAATACAACAATTCATCTATTTGTAACAGAGAATAATTGTAGCAATCTATAAGGATTCCTCAATGATCAATCACTCATCCTGTCAGTTCAGTCAACTAGCATGTAACAAGAAATAAAGAAGATAGGTATACCTTCCCTCAACATGTTATCAGATGTCCGAATAATCATAGTTGTTCATAACTGTAATCATGTTTTACATATATGGATTTCACTTTATTCCTTGCTTCCTAATACAAGAAATTCCCACAAATGAACCATAAATGGCTCATAAGCTAATTAAATAACTGCAGACAATAGCTAATATACTAACACTCACATGTAGGGCTTAAACCTTTATCCCTTCCTGCTCAATCTACTTGGCCCAATAACCACAATAGTAAGCAACATAACAAATATTGAGGATAGCATCTTAATATAACAAGTTATTGACGCAACAACTATAAGTAGTCTCATTATGACTATATATACTCAAGAATAGAATAGATAATCAATATACCACTTATCAGTATTTTCAATAATCATCAGACCCTCACCAATGCAGCATACACTCAACATACCGCCCACTAGTAGACTTGATTGTACCTTTCTCCGTACCCTACAACACATATATCACTTCCCAATCATGGTTCTTAGTAGTTATTATCATTTAGTCACACATGAAAGAAAATAGGTAATAGAGATAAAGCACTCCTAGTTACCACCTATTTCCCTCAACTAGATAATCAGACCTACCACAAATTAACAACATATGGTACATAGACACTCTCCCTAAACCAACCGAGAACATTTTGCCTTAAAAAAAAAGATCTGCAGTTCTAACATTTAACATATCAATTACCGTCCTGTAGCACTTAACAAATCAACCAATATCAAATTGGGTCATCCACGGGATACCATAATAAATGTAATTGGTACATACAAGTCATCAAATTCAAGCTACAATAGGGGTGTCTGTCAACGTAACAACATAATCAGTCACTCATAATGGCCACAAAGTGTTCGGGTGCAATCTCTGAGATGTCCTCCGCCCAAAATATCCATCAATGGCAATATGATCTCCCCTATAATATAGTCAACCCTCTCTCTCTGATAATAATTTGGAAATCCACAAGAATATATCTAAGGCTTACAACTATAGGAGCCATGTTCTCCAATACGGCCTCAACTGCAGTATCCCAAGCATAGATAAGGATACTAAACATTTGATCAGTCTAAACTATGAACCTACATATATGAAAGGATACCAACTAATGCCCTGTCAATGAGACTTTACCACACTACTGGAGACGTATCAATTATATCTAAGTTAATAATTCAAGATTAGTCATCTATCATAACAAGGTAAGGAACTAATCAATCCACGCCCAGGATAATAGCAAAATTGAGCCCATCCGACTCATCCTCTGACCGAACTAGGGTTGTGTAAGTATGGTCTTGATAATTTACATCTCTAGTGTTGTCTCCATCCATAACTCCACAGCCTCTAACGATACCCCTGGACCCTACTAGTCCTATTGAGAACTTTGTAGATCCTTATTGGTCTGTCACCCAATCCCCTTAACCCAAATCAGAATCTACTGAATCTCCCTCACAATAACTCACTATCATCGTGCCTTTCCCCAAACAAGTAAATTGATCAAGAAGCGTGTCTTTGAGGCTCCTATGTACAAACCTATTTATAATTGCCCTAGGAATCTCATCCCAAATCATAAGCGATGCATCGACTGACTTGACATGCCTGGAAGTTTACCACCACGATATGACTAGCCTGACTAACAGATAGGTTATAAACCTTGTGCCTCTAGGCTTCGACAATGTCAATGCCTTTAATCCTTCTGTCAGAGATGTCAAAACACATGGCATCCTCTCCAGTCACTCCTGAATACCTTAGTGGAGTCAATCTCCAAAAATTCCCAAGCACCCACTGATCTTGGAAAGGTATGACTCCCTCTACCTGTGCAACTAGAGCCTTTAGAGTGGTGGTCTCTATTAATTCCTGAACCGGAGGAGCTAGGGTAGGTGTTGCACCCCGCTCTAAAGCTCCAAGTGTCACGATAAATTGTCCAATAACCGTCTGCACCTCAGATGTGACCACAAAGGCAGCTTGGTTGAACTGGTGCCTCCTATTTTGGGGGATATGGGGCATCCTATGTCTACTCGGCGGGCACTAGAGGTTGCTCCCTATCTTGGACTGACAAAACAACCCTACTCCTTCTCGGAGTCTGATCTCTACACGATATAATTTTGTGAAAGAACAAACTAATCCCATTCTAGGAAAATGATAGATCGTTGACAATATCATATGAATGGAATCAACAACACAAGAAGTTTCCTAAATATCCCATAACCCCATACAGATAAGTGACAGACGTCTTTGTACCTATTCGCAAGGCTCTACTACATAGTAGCTTTATACAAATGAGACCACTGAACCCTAAGCTTCGTTACCACATTTTCACGACCTAACGTTTTAGGTCATGATTGCACATGTTAGATCTCACTTAAACCCAAGCCAAGACAACCCAAAGTACTTTTCCAGAATCACTAAAAATGGCAATACTACAAAAGTACCAATAACACAACCACAACCTACCTAGAACCTTGAAGTCATCTGCACAGAGCTACTATAGACTCAACTACACACTCATATATACACATAATACTAATAAAAATATACATATATAGGAGAAACTCCTGCATAGCAAGTAACCACTATAGAGTGCAAGGTCAACGTCTGAATACAATCGACGACTGTAAAAATAGAAGGAGACTACATAATGACTAGAGCTTCTAATGCTCACCAAAGTCTCCTGAATTGTATGCAAGCCTCTAACTCAGTAATCACGGCTAGTACCAAGACTTCTACCATAGGTTGATGCAAAAATATAGGGGTGAGTTCTTGTAACACGCACCCAATGAGCATCATCGATTAACTGAGTGAAATATGGTAATATAAAATGCACAAAAGTAGAAACTGTAGCAAAACTAGAAAATCTAAACTTATGTTAAGGAATAAGAATATCTAGAGAATCACAGAACCCCCCAACTAGATAACTCACATAATGTGCAAAGATATCGACTAACGAAACCAAAGATTCCCTTAGTATCACATGGTCAAGGTGTCAGACTATACATGGGTGTAAGACCTTATTACTTATGCCTATACACCTACTGAACCCCTATAAGCCTAGAGGTTTCACCCACACATAATCAGGGTGTGTATAGGTGTATGGATCAAAGAAGTATTGACTAGGTCCCAGACACAAGAACAATCGACAGGGTCCCAAAGTCAGGAATAATCGACAAGGTTTAGAACCCGAGGATAATCAATAGGGTCCCAGACCCAAAGAATAATCAACAGGGTCCCAAACCCAAAGAGTAAATGACAGGGTCCTAGACTCAAGAAATAATCAATAAAGTCTAAGACCTAAAGAATAATTGAAAAGGTCCCAGACCTAAAGAGTAATCGACAGGGTTCCAAACCCAAAGAATAATCCAGAGGGTCCAAGACCTAAAGGATAATCAACACAGCCCCAGACCCAAAGAATAATTGATAGGTACTCAGACCTTGAAAATTCATCTAGGACTAGGACTCTCATACATGGCCACCGAGACTCAGACCATGAGGAGCATCACCCATGACTGAAACTCCCATACATGGCCACTAGGACTCAGACCACATCATGCGATATCCAGGTCACAAAGCATAGGAATGGTCATCTACTAAACTAGTTTATCTAGAGATCCAACACATTGTATCTCATTGAAAGAGACATAAGGCCCAAACAAAGCATAACTATCATATCCCTCGAACCATGGTACGTATCCCCAATAAAATGTAGGTATGAAAAGTGCCCAGTAATTAACAATTATATATAGAAACATATGTGTCATAGAGCAATGCAGAACCATGTCTAATCGAAGATAAGTAGTCATAATCTAGCTAGCCATAAGTATTTATAACAAACATAGATAGTCACACTTGTATCATCGTTACCCCAAATAACCAGGACCATCTAAATCATATCTAACCCCAAAATAAGCTCACAGTACAATCGATAGTTAATATTAACCTCCCAACTACCATATGTCACCAGCCTCAGGCTACACCAATATATAGATAAGAGTCAAACTCAATATATATACCTGTCACAAGGCCTCAACCTATATCTAGCCTTTATTAGTCCTTCTCGTATTCCAATAGTGCCAAAACTCAGCTACTATAAGGGTTACAGCTAGTACAGTCATCAATATAGCGATTATCATCTTACATCATTATGTATGACACTTATTTATTATAGACAACCACATATAACACATACTTAGCACACCATCCCCTCAACTACTACATAGCATGGACACCAGATTACTCCCTCAACTAGTACATAAAATCAGCAAGACTACTCACACAGGTAAATAAGGGCAAAGATAGGTATTTGTGCCAACCCTATTATATAAGTTACATTTAACCCCCAATAAGTCAACTCATAGCTTAACAGTGCTAACAACCAGTTAGTATAACATATATAACTATTATAGAGCCCAAACAGTGATCACAATCTCAATCGATCAAGTATAACCTTTAACAAAATATAATCAAAATATATAGATCACTAATAATCAGAATCTCGATGATATAATATAAGTTTCTATGTCAGAGAGCCCAGCAAGTCAAATCAACACTTAAAAAGTCAAATATATGTACACAAGAAGTATGAGTTCTTAACTTACCTATGACATTCACTAACTAACCCTTACTTTCCTTATCAGACGTATACACAACCCAGACAGTGTTAATTCCAGCTAATAGAATAAATGCAGGTATAGCAGAGTCCGAACGATAAACATAGTCTTAATATCATATATATATATTAACTTTACTCAGGAACCAACAACAACAAATAGGTTCTCACCACACATTTCAACTCAATCTAGAGGTACAAAAAGCCTAGCCTACCTGAAAGGCAGTTAGTTCCTTGTACTCTTGATCAGTTCCCTCTGGCTTCCTCTTTTTTGATCGCCTCTAGGATGCTGCTCTGCTATCAAAATGTGAATCACAATGTCAATATGGTTGATTTGACTGTAACATCACAAGAAATAGGTTAAATTACATCAATATTCCTAAAGCAGGGAAAAAGAGTCCCATGCCTAAAACATCAAAGCAGCCCTCGTAAAATGATCCCTACATCACCCCTAGTCCATGGCCAGAAATTGAGCTCAAAATAGATTCTAGAACAAGAGAAAACAACTCAAAAATAAAGTTGTATTTCTTATTGAGAAAATATTTCTTACATAACTTCTCGGTCAAGTTCCACAAAAATATTGTCAAATTAACAAGATCCAAGCATACCACAATGTTCCTCTCAAATACTAGAATAATTTAGACATAAATTTCACTTAATTCCTTTGAGAATGATCGAGATATTACAATGTAAAGTTATCACTCATTTCCAATGCACATTAGTAAAAAAATAGTGATTTTACCTCGAAATATGCAATTGAAATCGGACACTTCTGTGGCATTCCTCGCAAAAAATAATTTAACATAGCCATTTGAATCACTCGAATCAGATGAAAAATGGGCTCGAAATCACGGTGCGTGGTTGGAGTATATATATAATTTCCCTAGAAATAAGCATATATATATATATATATATACAGCTGTACAACTGCCAAATCACTGCCACGGGGCAGCGCCAGGTCACACCATATGGCAAAACCCCCAGAACCTACAACGTCATCCCCCTCTTCCTTACCACTTCAATCCTTTTTTTTTGTTATTTCAGGCTTGTTCGAACTCCAATTTAACAAATGAACTATACAACTCTAACAATTTTGATGTTCTTAATCCAACGGTGTGGTTAGAATTCCCAATGAAGCTTCTTATGATCTAGTGTAGGTCCCACTTCCTTATATGCAACTTTTAACGGAAAGCCCTCTAGGGTCCAATTACATCTGAAAGTCCTCGGTATTAAACGAAGGGTCATCCTAAACCAAACTCGATGTTTTGGGGCTGACTACACTATCAAAATCCTCATCCAAAGCACATTTTCTAAGGGTGTTGACTAAGTCAACTATTAATCGATCTCGATGACCGGATGTGCTTCTAGCCTAATTCGACCATTTCAGAACTAATGGAATCTTCAAAATCTCATTCAAAGGTCATTTACTAGGATTTTAGAAGAAAACTCATTTATATAGTTATAACTTCCCATTAGCTCAAAAAACCTCATAAATAACAACCAACTCAACCAATAACCATCCCAACAGTGCCAAAAATTCACCAATGGCCCGGGTTTACTATACACATGCTCAAATCAACAAAATAACTACTGAAACATTGAAATGACTCAAAGGGTCATTACACATCACCCTCTATGGACTCATCATCCTCGCTAAGGTTTGCCCCACCGCTTGGGATTTGTCTAGACTTAGTACTATGGTCTGCCCAACCTCATTGGAATTTTTCTAAACTCAGTTGAAATCTATCCCACATCAACAAGCCTCACACAAGAGTGGATATAATACCATTTATTATAGCCCAACACTCTAATGATATTATCTTCTTTGGTCCTAGGCCCAAAGCAAACAATATCACTAGCGGGTTGAGCTATTAGAAATGATATCACAACCATATCTGTGTCAGCCTTGTTGATGTGGGCCAGAGTTCAACTGAGTTTAGGCTAATTCCTATGAGGCAGGGCAAACCTCAACGCTGAGACTAGGAATATCCCATGAGGTAGGCAAACCTCAGTGAGAACACTGAGTTCATAAAGGAGATGTATGTAACAACTCATCTTAAGATGAGAAGTCCCACATCGGCAAAACATAGGATAGATTTTGGGAATATAAGTAAACAAGTCTTACCTACTAGTGACGTATTTTAAAGTCGTGTGACTCAGGCCCAAAGCCGATGATATCACTAGCGGACTGAATTGTTACATCTATTTTAGCGAAGGGCACTACTATGACAACAATAAATTTAAAAAATTTACCAAAAATGAGCTTCTAGTGTACTTTCTGATTGCACCTCGATGTCCCCTCGAAAAACCACTCAAGATAGCCCCAATAATCTCCAAATTTGGACATAAATTGCTCAAAAAATTGAGTCTTGAAATACTCTAGAAATCCACCGAAATATAACATCAATGGCGGCAACTTAAGATTGAATAGTAACTCAAATGAAGGTCCCAAATTAGTTTCGAAGATCACTAGTGCATTCCTTATGAAAAACCTCACAAGATAGACCTTTGATGCACTAAATTTGGCCTTTTGACGAGAGAGAAATTGTGTTCGTAAAATGAAACCTCAAGTTAATCGCCACTAAAATATAAAAAAGGATTTGGCACATTTTCTATGCACTGTCTTGGTGAATAATATTCTGCAATCATGAATTACTAATAAAATGACCTCCGCAATCACAGAGGATACCCTACTAACAGAGAGAACAACAATCCATAGCTTCAAGATCGTGGCCAAGAGGCTTGCATTTGTACAGACCAAAGGAACCATCGTTCCGTGATCGGGGCCACCAAGCCCGCATTCGTGAAGGGTAAAATTACCCTGCATCAACTTTTTCTAAGCAACAATTTTTGCCCAAGTTCAAATCTCCAAAGGGGTGCTCGGGATTCATTTGGAACCCTGTGCGCACAAACAAACTATGCTACCCCACCAAATTTAACATTCTGAATTAAATGGCGCAGTTAAAATTTCTATATGAGGTTGTTATGACTTAATATGGGTCCCACTCCTAAGGCCCTTTTTAACCAAAATCTACTTAGGGGCTCGAAATGAGTCTGAAAGCCTTAGAAGTTTTATGAAAGGTCATTCTAGACCAACTCAACATTCTAGAGCTAACCATGCTTTCAAAATTTTTGTTCGGCACATTTTCCAAAAATGGTGGCCAAGGTCAACTGTTGGCCTATTTTTAAAGCTAAAATGTTAAAATAGTTTAAACCTATATTGAAATCCTCAAGATTCTAGTCAACCATGATTCTAGCCTAATATGGTCATTCCAAATCTAATAGAACTTTCAAAAATCTTTTCTAAGGCTATTTTCCCATACTTTTTACAAAGTAAACTTTTTAAATTATAAAGGCCTTCAAACACCAAAAGCTATACAAAAACTAAATGAGTGATCAGGCAATAGAGCTACCAGTGCCAGCAGGTCATAAATGACTTAGGGTCACTATAGGAAAGCTCTAAATGACGAAAAAAAACTAGTATAAGAAAATTGACCTGGAGGGTTATTACATTAGCCTTTCATTGTAGAGTTATTATGGCATAGAACCCATTGGCTGCTACGTTCTTGTACTACATCCACAACTGATTGTTGCTTCTTTTACTTTTGTTATATGATAAATGCTTCAGATCTTTCAAAGAAGAAATTTGTTAAAGTGGCTACTTGGCCATTTAATTTACGTGAAAGTTTGCCCAATATTTTAAAAATTACCCAGACTGGCCGAATCTGCCTCTTCCTCTCCCTTCCACTTTACCCATTAATGACTTCTTATTTTCTCCTCCTTTTGTTTTTCATTTACTGGCCGATTCTGCCTCTTCCTCTCCCTTCCACTTTACCCATTAATGACTTCTTATTTTGTCCTTTTTTTTCATTTTGTTGCTTTCAATCAGATTCCTTCTTCAGTGATCAACCAACTATTAAAGTTTCAAACCTTACTTGGTTTAAAAATTTGACATACCACAAACTTAAATCATTTAAAGAGAATTATATATCAAACGACTCGAAACATCGAGAAGATTTCATCTTTAAAATTTGAAACTATTTATAAAAATATTTTGAGTATGATTTGGATCAAGTAGCTAGTGAATAGTTCATGTAAACTTAGTATATACTTCATATATTGTTAAATTATATTCAACCTTTTGAGTGTGTAATAATGTATAGTCAGTATATATCTCATATAAATGTAAGCTATATTCAATTTTTTGTGTATAACTATACAATCAGTGTAAATTTTCTATGACTTTTGGCTTCTTTTATGTAAATAAAAATATGGCTATAACTACTCAAAAAGGTTATAATGATTGAGAAAAGAAAATGACAGATGGCGATGCTTCCAAAAAGTGACAAAATTAGTGACGTTGTTCATCGCTTTATTTTTTAAAATTCTTTTAATAAAAAAACGATGAATAGAGTGTGTTAGTCGATCATTTTTTGGGTGGATTTTTGTGCAAAATATATGCATAATTAATAATTAATTTTTCAATATAGGTAATGATGCCGTTCACTGCTTATAATCAAAACTAATTAATTCATAATAATTCATTGCATCATTTTATATTAATTTTAATTTGTCATATTTTATAAAAAAGATTTAGCAATAGACAGTGTGTGTTAGTCCATCGCTTTTGGTCAAATATTTAAATATATCAATGGATGGAGTCGCATAGTGCGCCACCTATTTGGTCAAAGTAAAGTCAAATATTTTTAAAAAAGCGATGGACTAAGCGGTGTAGTTCATCACTTCTTTTAAAATATTTGATATAGTATAGAGGATTTATCTCATTTTTGTAATTTTCTTCTCTTTCTCTCTCTCTCTCCACTAGTCTCCCCGACCCATCATTGCCACCGACTACCGCCCTCGCCCCTATTAGTGTCTCCCCCTTTCGTGTCACATTTCTTTCTCTCTCCCTCTCTCTCCTTGTTAATGTTAACTAGGGTTTTTTTATTTAATTTTGTGATGTGACAATTTTTTTCTTAACCTTTTAGTTAGTATATTTCATTTGGTTTGTTGAATTTATTCTACTAAAATACTTAATTTACTTTGAATTGAGACTTTTTGAATCAGATTATGAATTGAGTATTTTTGAGTTGGAATTGAAGTGTTTCTGAAGTTAGAATGTTATTAATATAGTTTGTTTGTATATTTAATTGTGAATTAGTGAATGAAGATTTTTGGACTTTAGTTTGAATTGAGATTGTTGGAATTAGATTGTGAATTGAGTATTTTTGAGTTGGAATTGAAATGTTTTTGAAATTAGATTACTATTAACATAGTTAGTTTTAAAAAAAACCTAATTAAAACTAATTAGAAAGTAAATATTTAATTAAACTTGAATTTTAGAATTCTGGAAGTTGAACTTAGAAATTTGTTTGAATAAATTTTGAACTTTAAACTTTAGAAATAATTTGAACCTAGAATCTCATGGTGTCATGAACTTGAACTTTAGATACTTGAATTTTAGGATTTTTGAACTTTAGTTATACTTTAAATTTAGAATTTTTGTACTTTAACTTAGAAAAGTTCAACTTGAATGTCAAAAATTATTTCATAATTTAAACTTGTAGTTTCAACATAGAACATAATCATAATTAGAGCTTACAAATCTTGAATTGTAGGATTTATTTTAACTTAGGTTTTGAACTTAAGAAATTTTGAATTATTCGTTAGTTTATGAATTCAGGTTTGAACTTTCAAAATCTTGATGAATTGTAGTCTTTATGAACTAATAAAACTTTATTTTTATTTTAATATCTATATTTTTGTAGATGGAATATCATTTGTGGATGTATGACATGTACTATGAAACTGATAGTTGTTTGAAACATGAGCTTATTAACGGTGTAAGAAGTTTCATTGATCATGCACTTATACTTGATGCTTTTATAAAAAATAAATTGGTTAGGTGTCTTTGTAGTGCATGTAGGTTCTTGAGACTTTTTAGTTTAGCTATAGTTATAGTTCATTTGTATCGTAAGAAATTTAATTATAGATATCCTGCAAGGGGTGATCATGGAATAATAGATAGATTAAATAATATATTTTATAATATGTTGTTCGTTGATGAATATAATACGTTTATACTACATGGTAAAATAGAATTGAACATGAAAGAGATCCATATGATATATTTCAATAAGATAGAGTTCATGAAATAGTTAGTGATGCTTTCGGGGTTCAACGTGGGATGAAACCTAAATAATTTTTTGATGAAGCTTCTAATGAAGAAGCACGATGCTTCTATCAACAATTAGAAGAGGCTAGCCTACCACTATGTAAAGAGGGGTTGCATTCTACTTTGTCGATTGCAGTTAGATGAATGAATATTAAATCAAATTAGAGAGTTTCTTATACGGCCATGGACTCAATGATTGATCTTTTAGGTGAATTTATTAATACGGAGTCTAACATACCTAAGAACTTCTTTCAGGCAAAGAAATTAATTTCCAAGTTCGGATTGTTGTATGATAGAATTCATTGTTGTATTAATGACAACATGTTGTTCTAAAAGACAGATAGTGAACTAGAAAAGTATAAGTTTTGTTGACCTGGTTATTATATGTCATGACCCAAAATATCTATTCATGATGGAACCTACCATATCCCACCAGCAGATATGCCAACTCGTAACCCAAAAATGTTAGTAATGGGTCTAAATATAGAACACGAGCTAAGAGTTACAATTACAGAAATAAATAGTAACAAGGAATCAACACTAAATAAGGTAAAGATATATACATATGACAAAAGAATCTCTCAAGAACCTAGAAGTCACGAGTATAGAGTTACTAAGATAATAAATATAATCTTAAACCAAGCCAAAATAATATACACATATATATAAAAAAACATGGCTAGTCTCAAAAGAAAAAGACGGTCCACAAGTGTTGAAGGAGACTGAAATGATCCAAGAAGGCTAGATGATCACTAAGTCTCAAAACAATTTGCTTCTAACTGGATGGAATCAGCGCCATTGACTCGTGCTAGGACTTGCATCACAAAGAAGATGCACAGTGTAGTATGAGTACTACAAGAAGGTACCCACTATGCATCATAGGCCGATTGAGTAGGAATAGTAAATAAAGCAGGAATAAATAGATTAGAACACCACAACAATACAACAAAATAGAACAAGAAGATACATGGGTGTAGAATTCTAACTTGAACCTATACGCCCACTAGGACCCATAAGCCCAGTAGGTACACCAGTGCAGCAGGTAGTCAACTATGCATACATCAAACCTTGTATGATCAAGTGTACTAAACCATTAACTCAAAATCTGAAGGAAGGAGGAGAGAACAAATCCTAGACTTTTAACACGTAGATATAGGCCTCATCAAGAACATTCTCATTCATGGCGAATGCCATAAAAGAGGTACCATAAAGCCTGCACCTTTCACCAAGGAGATGGGCCCATGAAATACAATGTAGCTCATAGTTGGCATCTGATAGTCGAATCCGTCATAGGAGGCCGAGTAGTAAATAGCAAGGAATACAAAGCTCAGACCTCTTACTACGGATGTAAGAGTAGTATACAGTAGGGAATAAAGAGCTTGGACCTTTACCCATGAATGATATCTCCCAAAGATCTTATGTGGCCCATCAGGCAAACATAAATCATTTCTAAAGCCTCATAAGTCCCAAGAACAGGTTAAAACATATTTCAATAAGTACATTCTCTTCGATCCCTTTCCGGAACTAGCCCTAGACCTCTTCTTTTGAATGTATTCCGGGGCTACTTTTTCAGTTGCAGGTGCTGCTACAACTAGTTGGTTCTTCAGGTTATTGGTGAGCAAAGGAATTTAGTATAGAACAGTGCAAAGCGAAGAACCTTACCAGGGCTTGATATGCCGCGAATCCTCTTGAAAGAGAGGGGTGCCTTCGGGAATGCGGACACAGGTGGTGCAAGAGGATAGAAATGCCCTAGGTCAAATCATGGCCTATCTAAGGCTCAAATCTATCAGACTTAAGTATGTTGTATCAGTCTATAAGGACATGCCCATCTTGAGTTACACCGGGTGAACAATAATCAGTCCACTGATGAGCTTAAAGTGCTCTCCTAACCTCAAAAGAGTATGAGGTCACCATCAATATAAACCCAACTATTATGAGTCGGGGTCGATTCCACTGTTATTGGGATTTGTTCAATTCAAACCTTGAAGTAATTAATTGAACCAATTGATTATAGTTATTTAAAAAGTGATTTGAATTAAACTAGAATGTCACTAAGTTTGAGTTGCAACAATTTAACTAAAATGGATGGCTGAGAGCATGTCGGGGATGTGCGTAATTGAATGTAATTCCAACAAATGGGTCTCTAATATTGAGTCCAATGGCTAATTTACATGTGCCTATGCTAGAAAGCTTGTAACCATAACTATGGTTAAGTCCATTATGGCGTATCGATATGAATCAGTTAAGACTTCAAATACAACTCACACAAGAGATGAAAGAACTTATGTAAATTCGTAGATAAATGATCTAAGACCTTAGTTGATTGAACCCTATTACGACATCCAATCCCAACATGCAATACCCAAGACTTTTGCACAATCCTTCCGCCTTGAATATTACATGAAAAGACCTAAACATGAATCTAAGTTTGCAACCATAAAATTACAATTATAGATGAAGGAATTTGCAAACACACATCAAATTAGCACAAAAAACTCAATAAAATAAAAAATACATGGTAAGAAATTAACATTCAGCTACTAAGCACATCCCCAACATGGAAGGTTTTTAGCCACTCATGTTCAAAAAAGAAATGAAGTTACCAATAGGATTATCCATGACAATGGAATTTAGAATTTAAAGGAAAATTGATGTCAAATCCTCTTCTCCTCTTCAATTCTTCATCTCCAACGCAAGTACAAACCCTTCTTTCCAAGAAAAATTATTTTATGATGAATGTGCCCTCAATCTCTCTAGAATGTATAAGTGCAAGTACCCAAAATATCAGTGTGTCCTTCAAAATGTCCTCACCCATTCATTTTATACCTCAAATGAAAGTACCCTTAAATTCTTCACGATTCTCCATTCAGCAGCCAAAGTTAATCATCATCGAACACATTCGGTGATCTACCATTTGTGAATGAGACCGCCTTTTTGAACTGTCATTAAGCCTCTTGAAATCTATAACATTAGGTGATGGGGGTATTCATCGTTGAATCACTTTGGTGATCCACCGAAGTGTGACATGCATTGCCTTCTTAGACCTCAGATGTCCTTTTCTTCCTTACCAATTTCTATAATATTAAGTGACGACATTGCGGATCACCAAATTGGTTCAATGATCCCACCAAATTGAAATTTTTGTCAACATTTTCACCTTGCACTTGGGGTTGGACATAGTAATAAAAAGCATTTAACTGCACCATTCGGTGTACCGCCGACTTGTTCAGCGATAATCAATTTCCATCACCTTTTTGGCATTTTTGCTCCTTTTGTCCTGTTTTACTGAGATTTGTCCCTTCATGCATCTTCTTCCTCATTCCTTGAATCACACACATATTTTGGTTAATATTTGAGGCAACAGAACACATTGAGGATAATACTTTATGCAATTTAAGCTCTATGTGGGTCCAACATGTGGACTCATCATCCACCGATCTTGAACTATGTGGGTCTATGGCATCACTAGTCTAAGGCTAACCTAAGATCGACATACTTCCATATATATATATATATATATCACATTCTCATCCGCATATCTCAAAATGTATCACAATTCAGCCAAAACCAAGATACCAACAAGTGAAGATGATAAGACAGTACAATACAAGTACTTGCCTGCCCAAAAATCAGCTAAACAAATTTCTATAGCATACATGGCATCTCTAACTATCTCCTCATCCAATATTCATGCAATTCATTCCATATTCACATATTCCAAATCAGTCTAGAAGAGGAGAAGTTATAGCCAATCTTTAGGCCGAACACGTACGCTCCACTCTACTTTGTCGGTGCTTTCCCTTTTTGAATAGCCTAAGAATGTTACCACACTGCCAAAAAGAAATTCTAACACTATAATTATCACAACAATATTAAAATTTCAAGAAATGGATGTTGATTGATTTTGGGGTAAAAAGTGAGAAAATATGGAATCTCCATCTGACATTCAAGAATTGTCATAACCCAATTTCTTAGGTCATGATAGCACCTACCATAACCTACCAATAGGTCAGTCAATCCGTAACCCAGAATTGTAAGTAAGGGTAGAAGGGGAAAAACTAACCGAATTAACATATAAGAGATAATACAGATAAATACAAGCAGAGATTGCCTAAATATATACAAAGATCCCTCCATAAACCTAAAAGTCACCAGTATAGAGCTAGTAAAACAAAATAAAGAGTACAAGTCCCAAAAGTGAAGCAAAAATATCTATAAGATCTAGTTATTCTTGAAATATACAAAAAGATGGGCCATTAAGCTAAAGGAGACAAAAGGATCCAGAAATGTCGAATGCTAACCCTAGTCTCCGATGTGGACTACTACAAGCTCGATCAATCAATGCTGGTGATTGGTGCTCATACCTACTTCACAAAAGTAAACGCAAAGTGTAGTATGAGTACCAAAACAATAGGTACTCAATAGGCGTCATAGGCTAGTTGAGCAAGATAGGTTAAAACATAATGAAGAAGAGGAATCAAACCTAAAAAGAAGTTTAATAAATTATCTATAACAAGGAAAGGGTAGTACTAAGAATAGGATAAACTAGCTAAGAGATCTACACTAACTACACCTGGCTGGGATCCACATGAATTTAAAGTAAAACTCGAGCGAACCCTCATATGTCCATCGAGTGCACAAAATATCTATACTAATATGGTTACGAGCTAAGGTTCTCCTAGAGTGACCTCCCTAGGGATCAAGAGCGAGCCTAGAACCCAAGATAATTATTTGATTTCTTTACATAGTGAAGGAAAAGCCTCAAACCGTCGATGCTCTAGGAATCATAACTCTATAAAAGTGAGCTTTGAACCCCGAACATTAAGAAAGCATAACTCTACAAAAGCGAGGCCTCATACCCCGATACTCCATGAAAACATAACTATTTAAAAGAGAGGCCTCAATCTCGATACATCCTATAAACGTCCAAATCAAGAGATGCAAAGCCTTGTATCCAGAATGCTCTAGATAATTTTGTAAAAGCGAGGCCTCGAAACCTGATGCCTAAGAAATCATAATTCACTAAAAGTGAAGCCTCAAACCCCAATGCCTAGAAAATCATAATTCTGTGAAAGTGTGGTCTCAAACCCCTATGCCTAGGTACTCATAATTCTGTAAAAGTGAGGCCTCGAACCCCGATGCCTAGGTATTCATAACTCTGTAAAAGCAAGGTCTCAACCCTTGAGGCCTAGGTATTCATAATTTTATAAAAGCGAGGCATTGAACTCTGATGCCTAGGTAATCATACTTCTATAAAAGCGAGACCTCGAACCCCAATGCCTAGGTAATCATAATTGTATAAAAGTGAGGCCCCAAACCCCGATGCCTAGGAAATTATAATTCATTAAAAGTGAGGCTTCAAACCTCGATCCCTAGGAAATCATAATTCTTTAAAAGTGAGGCCTTGAACCCCGATGCTTTGCATGAATAGTTGAATGAGGTGACCAATGAAATACTTTCTCCACAAGGGCCTAATAATCACGAAGAGGTTCTTTCCATGCTGAACCAAGTCCACAATTACATAAGGTCTGGGGACTTTCCACAATATAGAAAGACTCATTAAGTCCACTTAATCTTTAACCTGAACCGAGACAAGATGATCACAAGGTTTAGGAATATCAACACACCTTAACAAAGTAGATAGGAGTGCATATATCCATTAAGTCATACCTATTTATCGAGCTAATAAAGTAGACATTACTATAGAATCATACTGCCTTACCTAATGAACAAGGCCACATAACCATCAAGTCATCAATCAAAACTAAATTCGAACATAAAAATGGAGTCTAACCTTCAATCTTGGGGAATTATGGATGATGAGGTTCACATAGCACAGTTACTGCCTAGCTATGGTCAAGATACAAACCCTAGTCTGTTATGTCATTCTATAAGGATCTAAGCCCATTGGAGCGACGCTAGAGCATTTAAGGTAAGTTTCCATCACCTATACCAAGGCCAACATGTTTTGCATTACCAAAAAATAGGAATCAACACAGCTAACTGAGCTATTAGAAATAATAGGAATAACAAGCTTATAATTACCTAAAAACCCTCAAAAGAACCTAAAAATATATTACTAATCATAAGCCATACAAGTAATCTACCTATCCCCAATATTCAAACAGCTTTAATACGCTTTCACAGTACTAGTAGTACAGGGAAACAATACCACTAACAATAGCATAGCCTAACATGATGGTATATATGCTCATGACTACCTAAGAATATCAATAAAGGTCTCAACTATAAATTCTGAAACCTAAGGCATATAAATAAGCTATCCCACTGAATTCCAACTAATTAAGCATGATTTCAAATAGTCTAGCTCAATCTAGAAGAAGAAAATCGTAGCATACTTGTAGGCATACTATCAAAAACATATTCATAATATCAGTTTGGTTGTTTTGTCACCCAAATCACAAGAAATAGAGATGGACGAATTTTGAGGCCTAAAATGGGAGATATGGGACCTGCATTTGGAATTTCAGAATTAACCCTAAAAGTTAGTACAAAACAATTTACGCAACTCAATATATGCTATGCAAACACAATTTTGGTTGGAAATAATCACAAACAGTGAATCAAAATTTAAAAATTAAAGAAAAAGGTCAAGAAATAGTAGCAGGTATGGGTGCTAAAATTACCAGAAATAAGCTCTGAAATTTGAAAAGAAAACATCGCACTAGATAACAAGAAATAAAACTTGAATTCTTAAAAGAAAAGCACCACAATCATCCTCACAAGAAACCACCTAAAATAGCCCAAGAATCACTGAAAATAGGTAATCACAACCCAAGAAATCAACACTCAAAGTTTCCCCAAAAATCAACACAAAAATACACAGGAACCATAGGTTTATCATGGATTTAACCTAAAATGGAGCCTTAACTTAACTTCCTGTCATCCACAATTCTTTACTTACAAAAATCCACACAGAATAGCCCCAAGAATCACTAAATTTGGCTCTGAAATGCCCAACAAATAATTTTCCAAAGTTCTCAACATTTCAACTTATGGAATAGCTCAGACTAGCTGTGTAACGACCCAAATTTTTTTATAGTCATGGGTTGTATTTAGGTGGCTGGATACAAAGGAATAATTTTGGTGGAAGGTTGTGAGGCCGGTTAGGCAACATTGAATTTAAAGAGCCATATCTCATGGAATGAGATGAATTGTGTATGCTATTATATATCAAATCGAATCTCTTTGAGTTATCTTCCCAACACAACTTCTTTCACTTGATTCGAAATTCAGATGTGGAAGTTATGTCCGTTGCAGTGAGACTGCGCATACTCCAAAGTATGCTGGAAAAAGGATTCGGAATGGAGTCAAAAGTGAGGGACCATGGACCGTTTGGTGGTTCAAGGTCCGTGGTGTATCCTGTGGGTTGTTCCAGTGAAATTCCTTGGAGTTTGGACCAAGTCCCAGACCAAGTGGAACTCCATGGATCACTTTACGGTCCATGAAGGGCTTCCATGAAGTGTTCCAGTGAGCTTGTCAAGGCTCGGGGCTGGAGTCCAGACCAAATGATGCTCCATGGACCAGTACGTGGTCCGTGTGCATATACACGGTGTGTGAGACCCCCCGTGAGTTGATCTAGAAAATCCCTCGAGATTTTAAGTCGAAGCCGAGACCAAGTGTGGTCTCATGAACAGGTTCACGGTACGTGAACCTATACACGGCCCCTAGGTGGCCTTCCGTGAGACCCTGTTTTGTGATCCTATCCATTTCATTAATGGTTAATTCATAATTTTATTTAATCCCATGCCCCTTTTAGCCTTTCTAAAGTCTCCTAAAATCGCCAAATCAAACCCTAATCCCCTTTAATTCATCCTAACACTCTTCAAACCTCACTAAAATGCTCTCCATCCTCTTGACCTCCATTGATGAAATCTTGAAAAATATTTGAAAAAATCATCCTTCTTGCAAAATCATCCAATTCTCTTGGCTAATCTCAAGGTATGTGGGATTGATTGATGGATTCCCTTTCATCCATGAAGACCCAAGAATCCATTTCTTCATATTATTAATTTAAGCTTTCTTTAATTATGGGTTCTTTAAATTTTGATATATTCAATTGATTTGAGTTGTGGGCTGTAGAAATTAGGTGATTTAAAGTTGATTTAAGTTTGATTCTATAAAATATTATTTGAATTGATGAAGGTTAAATTATGCATGTCCCCTTACTCTTTAACTATGTATGGGTAGTGTTTAAATGATGATTTAAATGATGATTTAAATGTTGATTTTACTTGAATCCCTTATGGTATACTCTTGATTTGAATTTAAAGTATTAATTCTAGTACCCATGCTATTCTCAATGTTACTCATGGAATTTACATGCATGATCATGGATTTATGAAGCTTTTGATTTGGGCTAAGTCCCAAAATATTTATGACTATTAAGTATGCATGAAAGTAATGAAAGTGAATTTTGCTTTTAAACCCAATTATGCATGATTTGATGTTCAGGTGTCAAGTTTCCATTCTAAAACATGTGTATGTATACGTATTCATGTGAGATGTGAACTTAGCACCTAGGGATTGGAGTCGGGGTGTGCTATCTCCAAAGGGTCCATACTACTTTCCGTCAAACTATGTGTCAACATAGGTTGCTACTGCCATTGGTATTGTTCCGGTAAGGTATGCCTTGATATGATATGATATGCTATGTTATGGAAATCCTTCCAAAATGACCGGGTCTTAAGGAAGGTGGCCATCATACCGAAATGACTGGGTCATAAAGTGTGGTGTAGGTTACCTTTGTCATGTAACCTTCTCCGATGAAATGAGAGGTCGCACTGGGCGAATTCATATTGTAGTTCACATGGATTTGAGATGTTAGTTATGGTTACATCCCCTCTATACGATAAGCATTATGGCACTTCATGCATAACGATTATCATGGCATATTGATATACTATTCTTCCTTATATTCTCTTTCTATGTATGTGCCCTTGTCATCTAGGTTGTTTATAAGTTTATGTGCATATGCATTTGCATGCTCACATACTTAGTGCTTTATTGTGCTAACCCATACTCTTTGTCTATATGTTCTAATGATGTAGGGACCGGTGACGACCTCTATCTTCCGTTGGACAATGAGTGATATTCCTTGATGCTACATGCTTTTGGTGAGCCCTTTTGTTCAAGGGCAATAGCTACTTTCTATCTTCCTTGTATTGTTTTATTTTCCTTACTTTACAACTTGAGGGTGAGCCCAAAGTATGTCGAGGCCCCGCTCTATCTTATGTAGAGGCTATGTTGGACATGTTAAACTCTTGCACGTTGTATTATGTTTTGATAGATATTATGGCTATTGAGATTTGATTATGGGAATTATGTTCCGATTATGCTTATGATTATGTATTGGACTTGTAAATATTAGGAATGTACTTATGTGGAAAGTCCCCTAACCCAGTGTGTCCCCATAACTTGAGTCCTACTTACCCGCCCCTTAGAAATACTTGTTATGTGCTATGTGATCCCTGTTCATCCCAATCCTGGTAACATCTCCATAGCTTGAGTCCAAAGCCCTATTCTCCCTAGAAATATGTGTTATGTGTTTATTTTTCTGTGCTTCCAAATCGATGATGTGAGTAATGATGCTATGATGGCTCAATCGAGGACCTTCAGGTTCTCCTTCGCCATGGCACATCAAGGCCCCACTTCTGGGTCATGACAAAGATGGTATCAAAGCCCTAGATTTGTAAATGATTCTCGGAGTCCAACATGCTGCGTCAAGTAGAGTCTTGTTCATGGGTGTGATGCATGCCATACCTATGAGCGAGTGGCTATGACAACATTTTAGGAACATTTTGCTTCACTGTCCCTTGTGTCGTGCCTTTTACTATTTATAAGATTCCCTAAATGTTGGTGTTCTTGTTGCTCATTTAGGACATACCTCCTAGAAGAGCTACCTTCCCTAGTCAAGCTCTCGGCTACGAGGAACAAGTCCCTCAGGCACCGGTAGAGGAACAAGTGACCCACGCCTAATTTAGAAATGTGGTCTCTATGTTGGCACAAGTGGTGGCTAACCAAGCTCGGCCAACCAATCCGGTGAATGTTGGTACTTCAACTTCTAGGGTGAGGGATTTTACCCGAATGAACCCTCCGGTGTTCTTTGGCTCAAAAGTGGATGAAGATGCTCATGAGTTCACTGATGAACTTGTTAAGGTGTTGACCATCATAGGGGTGAGTTCGGAGGAGAAAGCTGATTTGGTCACATATCAATTGAAAGATGTGGCCCAAATTTGGTATTTCCAATGGTTGGTTGAGCGAGTGGTTGATGTCAATGTAAGTTGGGAAGAATTCAAAATGGCCTTCTTTGATCGTTTCTTTCCTCTTGAGCTTAGTGAAGCCAAAATAACCGAGTTCATCAATCTTCGACAGTGTGGTATGACCGTGAGGAACTACTCCCTCAAGTTCACTAAGCTTTCCAAATATGCCCCTATTCTTGTAGCGGAACCTCATGCAATAATGCACAAGTTTATTTTGGGTGTTTCAAATTTGGTTGTGAAGGAGTGTCGAATCGCTATGCTCATCCGTGACCTGGACATCTCTAGAATCATGACTTACGCCGAGAAAATTGAAGGTGAAAAGCTTAAGGAAAGAAGGGTAAATGAAGCTAAGAGAGCCCGATTCGATGGTGGGTTTTCCAACTCGAGGTGTGGTGGTAATTTTGGTCAGTTCTATCAAGGGCAAGGTTCTAATAGGAGGGTAGCTAATCCAAGAGTTCCTCCTCCTAAGGTACAGGTTAGGGGTGGCGCCCAAATTCCTCTTTATAGAAAATGTGGAAAGCACCATGAGGGTGATTGTAGAAAAGCTTCGGGTGCTTGCTTCAGATGTGAGGGTAAGGGTCACAAGATCACCGATTGTCCAAGGAATGCAAAGAGGGATCATGTGGCTCCCGATGGTCAAGGGCCACCGAAAGTTCCAACTGGTAGTGCTCACAGGAACAATCGATTTTATTCTCTTCATGCCCGATAAGAGGTGGAGGAAGGTTTGGACATCGTAACTGGTATGTTAAGAGTCTTTGATTTTGATGGAAATCTTTGATTTTGATGCTTATGCTTTACTTGATCTGGGTGCAAATTTATCTTTTGTGACTCCTCTGTTAGCTGTTAAATTTGGTTTGAGTCCCGAAACTCTAAGGGAATCTTATTCGGTGTATACTCCCGTGGGTGAGTCTATTATTACTCAGAAAATGTATCGAGGTTGTCCTATCTCTGTGTTGCATAATGTATTCCCCGGTGACCTTGTAGAACTTGAGATGTATGATTTTAATATTTTCCTTAGGATGGATTGGTTGTATGTATCGTATGCCTCAGTTGATTATAGGACTAGGCAAGTTAAATTTCAAGTTCCTAATGAAGCTGTGTTGGAGTGGAAAGGTAGTGATTCCGTGGTTAAGGGTCAGTTTATTTCCTACCTCAAAGCCCAAAAGATGATTTATAAGGGGTGCATTTATCACATTGCGCGGGTTAGAGATATGAAGGGTGAGTTACCTGAGCTTGAATCGGTTTCGGTGGTTAATGAGTTTCCCGACATGTTTCTCAAGGACTTTCCCGGTATCCTCCTGATAGAGAAGTATATTTTGGTATAGATCTCCTTCCGGATACTCAACCTATTTCTATACCTTCTTATAGTATAGCCCCAGCGGAGTTGAAGGAATTGAAAGATCAGTTGGAAGATTTGTTAGAAAAGGGTTATATTAGGCTGAGTATCTCACCTTGGGGTGCTCCCGTGTTATTTTTTAGGAAGAAGGATGGGTCGCATTAAATATGTATTGATTATAGGAAATTGAATAAGGTGACCGTTAAGAAAAGGTACCTGTTGCATAAAATTAATGATTTGTTCGACCAACTTCAAAGAGCTACTCATTTCTCAAAAATATATCTTCATTCGGGTTATGATCAATTGAAGGTGAAAGAGTGTGATATTCTGAAAATGGCTTTTCGGACTCATGGGTATTTTGAATTTGTAGTGATGTCATTTCGGTTGACCAATGCTCCGACAGTGTTTATGGATCCTATGAATCGGGTGTTCAAACCGTTCCTTGATAATTTTATGGTGATCTTCATTGACGACATCTTGATTTACTCTCGAAATGAGCAAGAGCATATGGATCACTTGAGGTTGGTGCTTCAAACGTTGAGGGAGAAGCAATTGTATGCCAAGTTTAAAATGTGAGTTTAGGTTGGGAGAAGTTGCTTTCCTTGGTCATGTGGTGTCCGGCGATGGAATCAAGGTTGATCCTAAGAAAACCGAAGCGGTGAGGGATTGGCCTAGATCGTTTACTCCTTTGGATATTTGAAGTTTCATTGATTTAGCCGGTTATTATAGAAGGTTTGTTGAAGGGTTTTCCTCTATAGCGTCTCTATTGACTAAGTTGACTCAAAAGAAAGACAAATTTGATTGGTCAGATAAATGTGAGAAAAGTTTCCAAACCTTGAAGGATCAACTTACATCTGCTCCAATTTTGACTCTGCCAAATGGGTTAGATTGGTTTGTGGTATATTATGATGTGTCACGTATTGGTTTGGGTTGTTTGCTTATGCAATATGGTAAGGTGATAACTTATGCATCTCGACAATTGAAGGTGCATGAGCAAAATTATCCAACCCATGATCTTGAGTTGGCTGCGGTGGTGTTTGCTTTGAAAATTTGGCAACATTATTTTTATTGGGGTTCATGTGGATGTCATCACCAATCACAAGAGTTTGCAATATGTGTTTACCCAAAGAGACCTTACTTTGAGGCAAAGGAGATGGTTAGAACTTCTCAAGGATTATCATAGGAGTGTTCTTTATCATCCCTTCAAGGCTAATGTTATGGCGGATGCCCTTAATAGGCTCTCCATAGGAAGTGTATCACATGTGGATGAAGGGAAAAAGGAGATAGTGAAATATGTGCACTGTTTGGCTAGATTGGGTGAAAGGTTGGTCGAATCTGAGAATGGTGGAATTCTTGTTCAAGGCGGATCCAAGTTGTCAATACTGGTTGATGTTAAGGTAATACAAGACTTAGATCCATTCTTCGTTGAATTGAAGAAATTGGTTTCCGAAGGAAGGATTGAGGTTTTCTCGCAAGGAGGAGATGGTGTCTTAGGGTACCAAGGCCGATTATGTGTTCCGAATGTTGATGACCTAAAGGAAGTAATCATGAAGGAGTCTCATAACCCTTATTATTCTATTCATGCGGGATCTACCAAAATGCACCGAGATTTGAGAGAGTTGTATTGGTGGCACGGAATGAAGAAGGACATAGCCAAGTTCGTGTCGTAATGTCCTAATTGCTAACAAGTAAAAGTCTAACATCAAAGGACCGGTGGCTTGACCCAAGATATTGAAATTCCTACTTGGATGACCATTTGAAGGGTGTGACGGTTGAGAAGAATTTGACCTATGAAGAATTACCAGTTGAAATTTTGGATAGGAAAGTGAAGCAGCTTCGAAACAAGGAGGTAGCTTTGGTCAAGGTGCTTTGGAGGAACCAAGACGTGGAGAGTACAACGTGGGAAGCAGAGTTGGACATGATGGAGTGATATCCCTATGTCTTTTGATCTACTCAAGCCTAAGGTACTATGTTCTATCCTTTTTATGGTCCTAATTCTTTACTTCTTGAGTTTCATGACATTGCATGCATACATGAGCACGAAAATGATTTAAATGATATTTTGACAAGAGTTTTGAATGACTTTTGAAATGATGCATGATCAATTATGAGTTGTGGTTAAAAATGTCACTTGTTTGATTGATGTCCTTAAACATTGGTTTTAGCCCATTCAAGGACGAATGTTCCCGAGGGGGAGATGATGTAACCACCCAAAAATTTTCAAACTTTGTAATGGTTTGTCAAGGTTAGTGTTGAACTCGTCATGGTTGAATTTTGGTAGTCATAGGTTGTATTTAACTGGCCAGATTCAAAGGAATTGTTTTTTTGGACGGTTGTAAGGACGGTTAGCAAGCATGGACTTTTAAGAGCCATATCTCTTGGTATGAGATGAACTGTATGGGCTATTATATATCTAATTGAATCTCTTTGAGTTATCTTCGTAACGCAACTGGTTTCACTCAATTCGGAGTTCAGATGTGGAAGTTGTGGCCTTTTTCAGTGAGACTACCTATACTCAAAAGTATGCTAGACAAAGGAATCGGAATGGAGTCGAAGTGACATACCACGGGCCGTTTGGTGGTTTACGGTCCGTGGTGTTTCCTCTGGGTTGTTCCAGTGAGATTCCTTGGAGTTTGGACCAAGTCTCGGACCAAGTAGAACTGCACGAACCACTTCACGGTCCATGTGAACCTCCCTGGTCCGTGAAGGGCTTCCGTGAAGTGTTCCAGTGAGCTTGTCAAGGCTCGGGGATGGACTCTGGATCAAGTGATGCTCCACGGAACAGTACACGGTCCGTGTGCAGCTAAACGGTCCGTGAGTTGATCCAGAAAGTCCCCCGAGATTTCAAGCAAAAGTCGAGACCAAGTATGGTCTCACAGACAGGTTCACGGTCCGTGAACCAGTATACGGCCCCTGGGTGGCCTTCCGTGAGACCCTATTTTATGATACTATCCATTTCATTAATGGTTAATTCATAATTTATTTTTCCATGCCCCTTTTAGCTGTTCTAAAGTCTCCTAAAACTCCCAAATCAAACCCTAATCCCCTTTAATTCATTCTAACACTCTTCAAACCTCACCAAAATTCTCTTAATCCTCTTGACCTCTATTAATGAAAGTTAGAAGAAATTTGGGAAAAATCATCCTTCTTACAAAATCATCCAATTCTCTTGGCTAATATCAAGGTATGTGGGATTGATTCATCGATTCCCTTTCATCCGTGAAGACCAAAGAATTCTTTTCTTTAAATTATAAATTTAAGCTTTTTTTAATTATGAGTTCTTTAAATTTTAATATATTCAATTGATTTGAGTTGTGAGTTGTAGAAATTAGGTGATTTAAAGTTGATTTAAGTTTGGATTCTATAAAATTTTATTTGAATTGATGAAGGTCAAATTATGCATGTCCCCTTACTCTTGAACTATACATGGATAGTGTTTAAATGATGATTTAAATGTTGATTTAACTTGAATCCCTTATGGAATACTCTTGATTTGAATTTAAAAGATGAATTCTAGTACCTATGGTATTCTCAATGTCACTCATCGAATTTTCATGCATGATCATGGATTTATGAAGCTTTTGATGTGGGCTAAGTCCCAAATATGTTTATGACCACGATTTATAAAAAGTATGGTTTATGACAAGAATGTGATCACATAATGTCTATGATATGGCTCTTTGAGCAACTATGGACGTTTACACCATCATGTTTGACAAGTATTGAGCTACTCTTATGCACGAAAACAAGATCATGAAATGGATTTGACACTTGTTAAGTATGCATGAAAGTAATGAAAGTGAATTTTTCTTTTAAGCCCAATTATGCATGGTTTGATGTTCATGTGTCAAGTTTCAATTTTAAAGCATGTATATGTATATGTATTCTTGTGGTATGTGAACTTAGCACAGAGAGATTGGATTCGGGGTGGGCTATATCCACATGGTCCATACTCCTTTCTGTCAAATTTTGTGCCAACATAGGTTGCTACCAAAATGGGTGTTGTTCCCGTAAGGTATGCCTTGATATGATATGATATGCTATGTTATGGAAATCCTTTCAAAATTACCGGGTCGTAAGGAAGGTGGCCATCACACTGAAATGATCGGGTCTTAAGGTGTGGTGTAGGTTACCTTTGGCAAGTAACATTCTCCGATCAAATGGGAGGTCGTATTAGGAGAATTCATGTTGTAGTTCACATGGATTTGAGATATCGGTTATGGTTACCTCCCTTCTATACTATAAGCATTGTGGAACTTCATGCATCACGGTTATCATGGAATTTTGATATACTATTCTTCCTTTTATTCTCTTTCTATGTATGTGCCCTTGTCATCTTGGTTGTTTATAGGTTCATGTGCATATGCATTTGGATGCCCGCATACTTAGTGCTTTATTGTGCTAACCCATACTCTTTGTTTACATGTTCTAACCATGTAGGGACCGGTGATGACCTCTATGTTTCGTTTTTAAACGAGTGATAATCCTTGAAGCTACTTGCTTGTGGTGAGCCCGTTTGTTCATGGGCAATAGCTACTTTCTATCTTCCTTGTATTATTTTATTTTCTTTACTTTACGACTTGAGGGTGAGCCGAATTATGTCGAGGCCCCATTCTATCTTATGTAGAGGCTATGTTGGACATGTTAAACTCTTGCACATTGTATTATATTTTGTTGAGATATTATGGCTATTGAGATTTGTTTATGGGAATAATGTTCCGATTATGCTTATGATTATATATTGGACTATTAAATGTTGGGAATGTGCTTATGTGGAAAGTCTCCTAACCCGGTATACCCTCATAGCTTGAGTCCTACTTTCCCACCCCTTAGAAATACTTGTTATGTGTTATGTGATCCATGTTCATCCAATCCTGGAAACATCTCCATAGCTTGAGTCCAAAGCCCCGTTCTTCCTAGAAATATGTGCTATGTGTTTACTTTTCCGCGCTTCTGAGTCAATGATGTGAGTAATGATGCTATGATGGCTCGATTGAGGAACTTCAGGTTCTCCTTCGTCATGTCACATCTAGGCCCCACTTCCGGGTCATGACACGTTGTAAAAATAAGATTTTTACCTCGAATGGACTGCCAAATGGAATATCCAACTCTTTGCAATGTTACTCTTGAGAAATTGCACAAGTTAGTCTTTCAAATCACTGAAATCGGATAAACATTGCTCTCCAAATCGCAAGCCAAAGTTGAGGGGAAGTTACGACAAAGCTAGAAATTTTGCCTATTTATATGATATGCCATGCATACTGCCACATGGAACCACATAAGTTGGCTACATCAGCATCACATACGAAATCGCAGCAACCATCCAAGTCTTGATATTGATGCTCTACACGCATCTGAAGTCAAACAAATACAAACTGTACATAAAATATAATTGAAAAGGACATTCTGAACTTAATGGTGTAGTTAGAATTTCCATTTGAGTTTGTTACGATGAAATGTGGGTCCCTCTCACACGATCATTTTTAGTCAATTTTCACCAAAGGGCTTGAAATAAGTCTGAAAGCCTCGAAATCCTAGTGAAGGGTCATTCCAAACCAAACTCGACATTGTAGAATTAACCCTGTTGTTAGAATTTTCATTCGGGCATATTTTCCAAGAATGTTGATCAGAGTCAATCATTGGCCAATTTTAGAGGTTAAATTTAAAACTTGATACAAACTCAAACTGAAGGCCTCAGTTCTTAAGCCAACCATGCTTTTAGCCTAATTTGGTTATTTCAGAGCTGATAGAACTATTAAAGTTCCATTTTGAGGCCGTTTACCCATGCTGTGCACAAAAGTCAACTTTTCATGGTATAAGGCCTTCCGAAATATGAAAAATAGCAAAACTCCCAAACAAATTGCCGGACGACTAAGCTACTAGTGCTAACAGGTCATTACTGACCTGGGTTGCTATAGGAATACTCTAACGGTAGAAATGATATAGTATAAGAAAAATGACCCTGGGGTCATTACAACATCCACTACTAAAAGAACTTATGCTCATGAAAGTAAGGACAATTGTAGTCGCAAGCATAAAAATATGAATATGTTAAGACCAGACCCAACTTCTGAAGATTTGTACACAATCTCTAAATATTAGAGAAACCACAACGATCAACACGAATAATCTAACTTAGAGAAAAACTCAAAATCATGCTTGTTCCTTAAAATTCATTTACCCAGGCTAACACACTACATCCTGAACTAACCCTCACTGTTAAGCACCCCCGCTGAGGACTAAATTATTTCGAACTATACTCAAGTGACCTCTCATCACCCAAGAGACTTCTAAGAACTTAGACATTAGGCCCATAAGCTAACTCACCACAAAAAATCAAGTTAACTGTAGGAAAAGAAAGCAAAAGCAATTCCCGTAGTAGCGACGGGTGAAATGGGTCTAATCCAATATCTACTAAGCATGCAAGTTGCAACAAACATACAACACTAACTCTACTCAACTAACATCATAGCTACCGAATACAAAAACCCAATAATTTTAAGTTGAGGCATTCCTTTATGACGCTGACCCCTCTAGAGCAATCCAAGGAACACTAGGTCGAAAGAGAACAATAGGCTCCATAAAGAGAGCACTAATGTTCCAACAATGCCAACTCTAATCAGATAATAGTGCAACTAATCGCCATGCACAACAGAGCTTCCATAGGAGCTTAAAAGTCCATGACTCACTTTAACCCCATCCTGAAGGTGAATCATTTAAGCAACTCACTCTTCTAACCGTCATGCAACCAAAAGCATAAAATAATGACAGAACAATCCTATTCGGGGTCCAACTCACTATCTTTCACATTAAAGCTACCTGTTCTAAATTTCAAAATTGAGTGAATAGCATGAATCCAAGGCAACCTTTAAGTTAAGGACCTACTATCCAACCAAAAGGCCATAAAGATCTACAGAACAACCACCAAAACAAGGCATCCACTACTAAAAAAATCTACTACTAAATTAAGGCACATTTACAATCCAAGCAAGATAATCACCAAAATCCCCCAAGGGTAAAGGTAGGGCCTAAGTACTCAGTTCATTGAATCCATAAAAGTAGCAACGAACTTAATAAGCCCAAAAGATATTACTAGAAACACATAGTACCCTTAATGGGTTCGGAAGGCAGTTTTAAGATCATTTACTACCCTAGTCCTCAACTTATGGTAATCAAATCTTGATTCAATCTTTGCAAAATCAATATATGTAGGGCAGGCTTGTCGGTAAAAATTACCTCAATAACTCTCAAACCACAATTATCGAATTGCTAGAAGGAGTCTTACTAGAACCATCATGCCCATAGGCAAAATAAGCTAAATAGCCCAATGGAACTAGTTGTTGGGCTCATATAGATGATATAATCCTCATCAATGTTTGGCGATAAATACACTGCCATAAGACTAGAGAGAAATACCATGAAACAACAAAGTAATGGTCTTGGTATAATAATCCAAAACTAATAATGAGAAGATAACTAGTCCACACCTAAAATAATATCAACATCTAACATGTCAATTAAAATGAGATTCCCCTGAATAGTCACCACATAGGATCTACATACCCGATCCTTTACTAATGAATCCCCTTCTGGGGTAGAAACATGTAACGACACCTCTAATAGCTCTAAAACAATAGCCAAACGAGGAGCAATATATATAGGTACATAAGAGAAAGTAGAACCTGAGTCAAATTAGGTTGAAGAAGTCTTCTTGCATAAAATAATGGCACCTGTGATGAAATTATCTGATGCAACATTTGTACTTGCTAGAGCAGTATACAAGTGTCGTTTAAGGTATCTACATCAACCGTCTATACTACCGACTGTCGAGCCTCCCTATCCTCATATTTGGTCTACACCTTCTCGGTCCTGAATCTCAACTTTTTCTCCATGACTCTAAACCTAATCTCTATGCTCAGGTAGAGTGGCACTACTATGTGGGTCTGGCTCGCTGAGGGCACTCCTTGTGCTAGTGGTAAAGTGAACCACAAACATAACTCCTCAAAGCTAAACACCCTGTAATCACACGACCACAGTAAGTAAGCAGCAAATTGGAACCCCTCGAGCCCTGACAAAAATTGAGGCCATTCTTACGGGACTGACTGCTCTCTAAAATTGGTAAAAATGCCTAAATAGGTTGGCTGGGCTGACTTTGCTGATACTACCTTGGGGGAACCTCTGGCGATACCTATGATAGCTAACTCTACCCCTGGTCTAGGAGCCACTGTAGCTACCATTGTGTCTATCCCTCCTTTTATTACCCGTTTTGGGCCTTGTGAATGAATGTATTCTGTAGTACAGACATGTCAACCATGCCGAAAAATAAGAGATCTTTTGAGACTAGGTGCTCTGTATCCACCTTTAGCTGAAATCTCAACCCACATACAAAGCATCTCACCCTCTCCTCCTCAGTGGTTAACATCATAGTTGCATACCTGGACAATTAATGTAATCGAGCCTCGTACTCTAAGACTATTGATGTGCTGCCAAAATACAACACTTTTGATGGTTAAAACTTAGAATTCTATGTGTTCTCAAAGCAATGGTAGTGGGTTTGATGTGTTTTTATATTTATTTTGTATGATTACATGATTCAGTATAATTTTGGGCAATGTGTTGCAAGATTGCAGTTTTTGGTGATTTACGGACAACTGTACGGGTCGTAGTTCATTCTACGACCTATAGGTTAGTTTCATGAGTGAGATCCAGTGAAGGGATAATTTTTAGATGTTGCATCCACTGTCTGTCAGACTAGTTATAGAATATTTTACGAGTCATGGATTAGTATCGTACTTGGAGGATAAAATTTTTATGAGTTTCAGAGAAGTTGTCAGACGAAACCCTCCATGAACCGTAAGTCAAATGATGGACCATAAGAAGGTGTCTAGGATTTGAAGTCTTTTTTTGAAGATGCAAAGTATGAAGCCCAGGTACGGGTCATGGTTCAATACACGACCCACAACCCAGTCCATAGAAGTTGTTGAGTCCAGTTTT
Organism: Solanum aculeatissimum; assembly: GCA_038996855.1. Classification (NCBI taxonomy): domain Eukaryota; kingdom Viridiplantae; phylum Streptophyta; class Magnoliopsida; order Solanales; family Solanaceae; genus Solanum; species Solanum aculeatissimum. Next base: position 34,782 of record JBCEWC010001157.1, read on the forward strand.
CCTATTTCATTTTGGATTTGTATTTTATTTATTATAAATAGGGTTTTAGGTTGTTTTAGAAGAGAGGAAATACCAGATATAGAAAAATAGTAGAGAGACACATGACAGGAGAGAGAAACACTTTGGGAATTCATATTTTGTGATTATTACATCGTGATTTCTTGTGGAGAATTTGGATTTCTTGTTCTTGAATTCATCATTGTATGTGTTTAATTATGCTATTTTTTAACATGATTTCTTCATCTATAATGATCATTCATAGCTAAATCCACAACTAGGATTGTAGAAACTATGAATAACGAATAAGATAAAATCGGATAATCCATAATTCTTGGAAAGTGTGCATATATGTATTAATTATTCCCTTCGATGTGAATACTTTTTATTGGTGGCCATTGTTAGAAATTTCCCTAATTCTTATAGATTGGATCAAGGTGGTAAGGCATGGGAAAAGAGGTAGGTAATAGGATTCAATGTGATAACTCTCGTTTAATCAACCAAACTGATCAAGGGAAGGTTGTACTGGAACAAAAGGTAAGAGTTAGTAAGGTCACACTACACGGATGGATCAAAGCACGTAGTGAAATTTACCTCTCACATGGAATAAAGGGTTTGGTAATCCTAACATATTGTTCTGAATGCTACATACTAAAAAAGATTATGATTATCTGGTGATACTAAGTTAGGAATTCATGGGGAACACAATACCCTAGTTACTTCTCCCTCTAATTTCACAAAACTTTATTTTAGTTTAGATTTACTTACTGTAATTATAACCCCTCCTTTCGGGACAAAAGTAGGTTAATTCAACTCAAATTACTTGTAATTACTCCAGGTATAACCATATTCCCTATGGGATAGACCCTAAGCTTGGTTGGGTTATATATTTTAACAATGACCGCTTATCCTCTAAGTGGAGGTGTAGTTTGGGCGACATCAACTATCATAGCACCCTGCTCCATCCTCGTAAATTATTCCCAAAGGCGATCCCTAACACACCAGGGAATGTACCTAGCTAGGAAAGCCTAAAAAACTCTATCCATAATAGTGAGGGTAATCCAACTGGTCGATTCTATAGGTAGGAGTGTCACCGCTGCCTAACTAACACACAAAATTAGTGGGCGGTGAAATCGGCCCATCTAGACTCCACAAGGCTTAAAGAGTCAAACTACTCACAATAGGTAGTCAGAAACTCCATAGAATCCTCATCGGTGGAACTAGAAAATATCGATAGTGATAACCTCTAAAATATCCCTAATATCTTCTGCTCCTGTAAGAACGTAACATTTTCTGAAGCTACTGGTAGAGGTGCAACTGGTGATTGGGGTGGCTGATCCTCAGGTGCTGGCGCTACGAGAAGGTCCTGCTATGCTAGCATGTCGAGAACTAAGGTGGAGTACTAGGCATGTTGTATAACCTTGATAGTCATAGGTAAATGAGTAATCATCGCCTGCAAAGCTAAAGTCGTGACGAGGGTTGTTGGAGGCTATGCTAGTGTTATACCCTGCGGTCGACCTCCAAGGACCATAACCCCAAGAATGAGTGAGACAAGTTCTAATAAAACTAATAAGTCACATACTACCAAAAACGATTCAACATAGGGAACAATTCCTAAATGACGTCCTATAGCTTCCAGAGGATTGGTCGCGAACATCTCTGTACCAATCTACAAGACTTTACTAGACGTTAGCTCTATATAAGTGAGTTCAACGAACCTGGGGCTTCAATACCAACTTGTCACGCCCCAATTTCTCACGTCATGATAACACCTACCATAACCCATTGATAGGTGAGCCAACCTGTAACCCAAAATTATAAGTAACAGGTAATAAGGGGAAAACTAACTGAATCAACAAACAAGAGACAATAAAGATAAATACAACCAGAGACTATCTAAATATATACAAAGATACCTCTCAAAACCTAGAAGTTACCAGTATAAATCTACTATAAAAAATGAAAAGTACAAGTCCCAAAAGTGGATCGAAAATATCTACAAGATTTAGCTAGTCTCAAAATATACCAAAAAAATGAGCTACTAAGATGAAGGAGATAGAATGATCAAGAAATATTGAATGGTCACTCTGGTCTCTAATGTAGACCGCAACAAGGTTGATCAATCAAAACTGGTGACTAGTGCTGAGACCTACATCATAAATGTAGATGAAAAGTGTAGTATGAGTACCAAGACAATAGGTACTCAGTAGGCATCATAAGCCGATTGAGGAAGATAGGTAAAAATAATATGAAGAAGAGAATCAAAACCTAATCAAGAGTTGGATAAAATATCTATAAAAAGGAAAGAATAGCAATAAGAATATGCTAAATTAGTTAAGAGATCTACAGTAACTACACTCGTGTGGGACACATTTGTATAATATGAATTAAGACCCGAGTGAACCCTCATAAGCCCACTGAGTGCACAAAATATCTATACTAAGATTTTTAGGAGCTAGAGTTTTTCTAGAGTGACCACCCTAAGGATTAAGGTCGAGCTTGGAGCTCGAGATACTCGTCCAATTTCTTAACATAGTGGAGGCAAAGTCTCAAACCCCCTATGCTCTAGGAATCATAACTTTGTAAAAGTAAAGCCTCAAACCCCGATACTCTAGGAAAGCATAATTCTGTTAAAGAGAGGCCTCAAACCCTAATTCTCAAGGCAAACATAACTTTGTAAAAGTGTGGCCTCGAACCTAATACTTCCCGCAAATGGAAAAATCAAGAGAGGCAAGGCCTTGAATATCTTATGCTCGAGGAATTCATACATTTGTGAAGAAGATTAATAAAGTTCAATTATACTTCTTGAAAGAAATATAAAAGATCATTAGCAATGCATTTACCTAGCTAAGAGTCAGGGTCGATCCTAGGGAATAGGTTGAAATAACTCTACTAGTTATCCTATATCGGTCGTTGGTTCTATTTCTAGGAAACAAATAGTATGAAAAGGTAAAAATAGGGGTTTTAAACTAAGAATGATAACTTACTATTAGTGTGCATGTGAATTCAACAAACTAGGGCTTAGACAATGTTATCGAAAACTAGGGTTGCAATCCCAAGACATTTAACTCTGTAAGAATTTAACATTGATGATATAGTTAATTGTATTGCATGCAAAATATAGCGAGTTAAGTAACCTATAATTCACCGCCCAATCCTTCTTAGAAGCATTTCATTCATCTCCTTTCGGTCACATAATGTGTGTCTTACTAACCCTTGCTTTGGATCTTGGAGTACTATCACCTCCATTCTCAAGTAACTTAAATGAAGCAGTTACCTTCGAAATTCTATTGTGATCTGCTCTTCCTAATCACTACCATCCTCTCGGGGAATCAATGAATACGGGAAAGTTCTTAATGCGTTCAGTCATCAAGAAAGACTTTTAGACGAAGAAAATCACAATACATTTAATACAAATCCCAATAAAACCCTAAATTTTACCTAGATCATTAAAACATCTTGCTTCCCACAACCTTAGGTATAGCTTTAATTGATTGAACATGCAAGAATTGAAACATAAATCATGATGTAAATCATTTTCAAATCATTTACAAGGAAGAATTAATTAACTATTGATTCACAGGAACAAACGAGAAACAATAATCAGACTTAATCTTGAAATAATGATCAAACACATGACTAGAAGTAGAATTCTTTTGCGATCTATGCAAGCACATTTTTTATGATCAAAATCCCTCAAAATTTATCACTAAAGTCGTGCAGTGGATCCTCTATACAGTGGTAAAATTGTTCATAAAATAACACAAACTTGTGTATTTATAGAACTCTAAAACCTAATCCTAAATTGAGTAGTAAAACTACTCCTAATTGAACTAAGAAAACTTAACATATATGACCTGTAAAGAGGCCAAAAAAGTGGTAAAATGTGTTCCAATACTAAAGACCTAATATGCTCTTTGTTGAAGCTTTATTAAAGTCAAGTCCTACTCAAATTAGGAATACTAAGACCAACTTAAGTACGAAAACAAATGTTGGTACTCTTTAAGTACTTGCACTTCATGTTCTATTGAATGTTTCATGATCGGTGGATAAGCCATCACGGCGACTTCCTGAGCCATCTTCATCATCCTTTAACGTCCTGAAAATGTTCACCCTTAACAAGTCCCTTCAAGACTCGTCAAGATACCACGGACCATGAAGGAGCTTGAATTTATGTGTCTTAGTTTGATGCATAAAGGTTGTCTTGGACGAGTGGTCATACGACCCATCAAGAACACCACGAGTTGTGGAGTGGCTCTTGGTGATTTCCTTATTTTCATTACTGGACGCTTTCTTTTGGACGGGTTGGGAAATGCTTTTGCACAACTCGTACAACACCCCATGGCCATTGTGGGCCTTTGTGGGGTGTATCCTTAGTTCAAAGCTTGTCTTTCCAACACCCATGCATCACTCCAGTGCTTATTATGCCCTCCATGTCTATGCTTGTCCTCATAAATCCCATGTCTTGGCAAACTTTAATAGAATCACTCAAGGGATCATTAATTCATGCTTTACTTTATTTTCCTGCAAATTAAACATAAATCGCACATCAAACTAACAAAAGGTTCTTGAGAACATATAATAATACTATGTTTTAGGCATAGTAAATATGGTCTTTTGGAGCCACATTAACATTTTCAACTTAGCATCATTGTTTGTACTCAAGCAATAACAGAAAATAAAACCACATAATGCATAAATACACATATCCAATAGAAAGTACATAGCAGCCCTACAACTTTAAAACACAGACCCAACTTCACTTATTCAATGTACTTATGTTCTAACCAACTTGCAAGGATCGACTTACACTATTGTACTACTCTTAGTTAACCAAACCAATGCAAATAGTCTTGTACCAGCTAATATAATATCCAAAACACACAATCATAGTGACCTCATAAAAAAGAAGTCTCTCACACAAAGTAAATAAGCAAAATAGAGACTAAAACAAATTATTCACACCCTCAAAATAAGTTCAAATAATGAACAAGTACAAACTATAAGCTTGTACTTATTTTCAACACTTCAACTCTTAAATGGACTTTTTAGGACCACAATAGGGAATTTTAGGCTTGTAACATAGGCTTGAGCTTAGGTAGGATACATTGAGGATAAAAGTCACTACTTTTCCGTTTCAGATGCTACTTTGTCTTAGCAACTTGTTTTCAACACCAAAAATTTCCATTGGTCCCCTTTTTATTCCTTCCTTTATTCTGGGGGGGGGGGGGGTTTCCGCTATTGTTATACCTTTTTCTTTCTTTAATAAACATATGTTTTTTGCAGCCACACCTATGCTTTTCTCTTATTCTCATCACACCATTCTTTTCATACCCTAACTTTTCTACTTATCCTCATAGTAGCAACCCTCAACATAGGCTTTTAGCCTGAATTGAGGTGCACATTATCCTATGATTGATTAGGGCTAAGATAAAGGGCTCACATACTCCTTCTCTCAATTGTAGCCACCCTCAACTTATGCTTTTAGGCTGGGTTGAGGTTCAAATTTTCCTAGATGGACCAGGGCCAACAAAGATTCACAGACAAAAAGGGAAGGTGAATTGTTTTAAATCGTAGAAAAGGTCTATTAAAGATCAAACTTTTGGTTCAAAGGGTATAATTTCATTTGGTTGGTTAATTTTAGGCTAAGTGACTCATTATCAATACAGGCCTATTATCCTCTCCTAATCCAGCTATCCAGTTGTTTCATTGAGACTAACCATGCAAGTTCTAGTTTATAAATGCATCAATCAAACTACATATATTAGACTCAAGCACATAACACTGGTCTTATGTTATTTTGTACTAATCAAAATAGTCATAACTAGCATTTGATGAACAAATAACTATGTAAATTTTTACAAAGTTCTTGGAAAATCAATTACCACAAGTGAGATGCAATCACACAATCATTCAAAAAAAATTAAATAGGGTCTATTTTTACGGTTTCACAAGCTACTATGAACTTCTATAGATACTTGTATTTACTCAAACAACCTAAACATGCTAGTTCTACTAGATAATACACCTTCAGAGAAAAGAAATATGGCGAGAAAAACTCCAAAGGGTTCAGGATGTCCCACGTCCCATAAAATATCTATGCATTATCCCCAATGCCCTCCAAAACTTTAGAAAGTAAAACAAGGAAAGTGATCACACATGCAATGCCCTAGGCATTAGTAATTGGTTACCTGACTACTCAGACTTCATCAAGTATCCTCATGGGTTGCCTCTCATGCAACACCTGATTTATTATTGCAGCATAACATACCCAAAGTTGCAATCACTTTTTAGTTTGAGGATTTTGAACAATGTCACTAGGCAGTGCACCATTCTTCCTCTAGTTTACTACTACTAAAAGCTAGATCATTTACTGCTCCAAGTGTTTGATTGAGTTAGGTGTGACTCAACCACCTGATTCATTCTTAACAGATCACTGCTTAGTTCTTTGATGGAAACTTCAATTGAGTATACTTTTTTAAGTACCTTTGTTATCATCCTTGAATTGCTTGACCCTGCTCCGACCCTATCTCTATTTTCGGGATGTACATGTGCATTTTTCAATCAGTTTTATAGTTGTCTCTTTAATGCTAATTTCCTTGATCTTTCTTTTGTCCCCTATAACAGTACCCATAACATTGATAGTTCCAACCATGATTCCCAGAGTTGTAATTCTAAAAACTGCCTAATTGTTCAAGAACCTGGCATCTTCATATAATTCAAAGGCATGATCATCATAAAGATTTGCATTATCTATAGCCTTGACATTTTCAAGCCCTCTAGATAATAAACGTTTAGTCAGTAAGTCAATCTAGGTCTTGATATGAGCCATGTCGTAGTATCACTCCTCTTCTCTTCGCTTTTTCTCTACTAAAATCTCAAAGTTGAACCCAGTGTTATGTTAATATTTATCTACTATGCCTGATTATTCTTTAAGACTTGATCTAGAATTTTTGTAGCTTCTTGTAACATCCTGGCCATGGACGATCTTCTACAGGCTACATTAACAACTATTTTACTAATAAAATTGCAAGATCTATAAATACCTCTTTCATATGTTCGTTTATGAGGTTATGATTCAGGAACTATTTCAATTATTGTCTAAACCACTCGTAAGTCTCATGTAGGGCCTCTAACAGTTTCTGCTTGTGAGCATTTATTTCATACTTGAGTTGTATCTTTGTAGATGGTGGAAAGAACCTCCCCAAAAAAAGCATCTTTTAACTTCCTCCAACCTATGATAGAATTGTGTGGCAATTCATTGAGCCACTTCATTGCATCCTTAGACAGAGACAAGGGAAAAAGACGTAGGTGGATGGCTACTTGACTCACCCTAGAATACCTGATGACTTGCATGTGGCAAGAAAGTTCATCAAGTGTTGGTTTGCATCCTCACTAGTTGCTCTGCTATATAAGCCCTTCAAATTTAACATCTGAAGCATAGTGGTTGTGATAATGAACATCACCCCATGGGGAAATACAAGAAGTACTATAGTATGGTATCCCCCACACCATCCAAGTCAGCATCATCATCTTCATATGCTATGTACCATCCACGTTAGCATCATCATCTTCATATGTTATATTCATAGGCCTCTGATCATGGAATCATAGTCCTGGATAATGTAGTGGTGGAGGTATGACTCGCTCAACTAATACATTTCCACCATCATGGGGCAGATTGCCGTTTAGCTTTCTTAATCTTTGTGCCTCACATTCTTGTGAGTTTATCCTTCTGATAGATCTTTGTTGCTCAGGGTTGTAGGGAATAAAAAATGCAGCCTTACTCTGGGTGTCTAGCATACATAACCTATTCCCTACATAAAAACAAACAAATATAAAAAGTAAAATCAGAAAAAATTGAACTACAAAAGAAAATAAAAAACTAGTATATTATTTCAAAGTCGTATTCCCTGGAAATGGTGCCACCTTTGATAACATTAAATTATAATTCTCGAAAGAAATATAGACAATCATTAGAAATATATTTACCTAGCTAAGACTCGAGGTGGATCTCACAGGAAATAGGTTGAAACAACTCTACTAGTTATCCTATTTCAGTCCTTGGTTCTATTTACAGAAACAAACAATATGAAAAGGTAAAAAATGGGGGTTTTAAACTAAGTATGATAACTATCTAAGAGTGTGAAAGCAGATTCAACAAACTAGATCTTAGACAATATGATAGAAGACTAGGGTTGCAATCCCCAAGATGTATAACTTCGTAAGTATTTAACATTGGTGATATTGTTAATTGTATTGTATAGAAAATATAGCGAGTTAGGTAAGACTTTGATATGAAGAAAATCATAATACATACAACAAAAATCCCAATAAAACCCTAAGTGTCGTGTACATTATTAAAACGTCATTGTTCACACAACCCTAGTTGTGAATTTAATTAATTGAACTTGCGAGAATTGAAACATAAATCATGATATAATTCATGTTCAAATCACTTACAAGGAAGAATAAATCAACTCTTGATTCACACGAACAAACGGGAAACAATAATGTGACTTAATCTTCACGCAATGATCAAACACAACTAGAAGTAGTAGCCTTTTGCGATATGTCCGGGAAGGTTTTTTATTATCGAAATCCCTTAAAATTAATGACTAAACTCGTGCAATGTAGGCTCCATACAGTGGTAAAAGTGTTGTTAAAATAACACAAAGTTGTGTATTCATAGAACTCTAAAACCTAATCCTAAACTAAGTAGGAAAACTACTCTTAATTGAACTAGGAAAACTTAATGCATATAACCTCTAAAGAGGCCTAAAAAATGTAGTAAAATGTGTTACAATAATAAAGACCTACCATGATATTTATGGAAGATTTATTAAAATCAAGTCCCACATAAATTAAAAAAACCAATCCTTACTTAAGTAGGAAAACAAATGCTAGTACTCTTCCATGACTTGCTGTAACAACCCGAAAATTTTTGAAATCTTCTTATTATTGGCATGATATGATGTACTACAAGTCATGATTGAGTTTTGGTATCCACGGGTTGAGTTTAAGTGGCCGAATGCAAATTGGGCTAGTTGGTGGCCTAGAGGGACAGTT